>VUQI01038160.1:0-36241 GCA_015106735.1 Paratilapia polleni | reverse complement strand
AAAAAATTTTTCAAAAACAAAAAAAAAAAAAAAACCCAAAAAACAAACAGAAAACACCCCTCCAAAATCCTCTTCAATTGAAAAAAATAAATTATGTTTACGCTGAGCTGTCAGTAGTCAGTATCACTCCCACAACCATTCGGCCCTCAGTGGTACGATGCCACAGCTTGTCAATTCGAGGTTTTGAAGACACTGCTGGCATGTCTTGAATCTTGTCATCCAAGGCCTCATCCTTTGACTCATCATCAGAGTCCCACAGAGCAATAAGCCCTTCCTAGACGGAAAGTGCAAAGACTATAATCAGCAATGACAAGTGTGTGACAGCATTGACAGCAATAGCACTTTATGTCAGACATTTCAATTTGAACAACAGCCATTTAGGCACAGACACAGTGGACTTTATGAATGTTATTTAAAAACAGAATTCAGCTGTAATGATGCTGGTCAAAAAAGGGTAAAATATTTGAAATTTTTCTTTCAAAAACTTTTGTGCAAGGGTGACATTTCACTACTAAACAGGTAATATCCAGATAGAGACAGAAACAGAAAATATGCTGTACTAATTATACAGGCTTCTGTTCTGTTGGCTAACTTTAATATTTCACTAATATTGTCCTGATCTCCAGTCTCAGCACATATGTTGTGATTTGGTTATGAAACAGCTCTCAAAACGTCAACAAAGCATGCATGTTGTGTTGTTATTCTTGTATATGTTCTTACATATGCAGTACCTGCTCATGCTGGGTAACAACAGGCTCTCTTTCTGAGACCACATCAGTAAGGGCTTTGACTGACTGCTGCAGAACGCTTTCCTTCACTGTCACTTCTCTCTGAAGCTCTTGAAGCATGGTCAATCCACTCTAAATGACAAATCATATCTGACTGACAGTCCACGTTATACATTTAACCCACACTGAGTGACTGAAATTAGGTTCACAAGAGGTCGACATCTCATACAAATACCATCATCGGGTCTTTGATTATGCAGCAAATGTGACTGGCAGTATGGATTAAATCAAATTATCACCACCATAAACTGTGTGTAAAAATATTTTTGATATACAAAGGATGACAAATTAAAGGAAAACCCTGAACCCTTGACCCCCACAGTAACGAGATCTTGTTGCTCTGTTTTGCTCTGGGGCTATTTTGCTGACAAGGCTTGGGTCCAATGGTCACTTTAGAGGGAAAGACTACTGCAAATCAATACAATCAGTACAAACGTGGGAGTGGTCTCTTCCAGGGTGACAGGGCCTCCATCCATAGGGCCTGAGGGGTCACTGAATGGTTCATTAATAATGAAAAATTATTGGAATCATATGACATGGTCTTTGCAAACACAATCAGAATAACATGTTAAATTGCACTCTGCACCACCACCATCAAAACACCAATGAGGGAATATCTTTTTAAAGAATGGCGTTCCATCCGTTCAGTAGATCTTCAGAGATCTGGAGAACCAATGCAATGGTGCAATGTAGCTGTTCTGGTGGCAGGTGTAGGCCAACCCTTACTAAGACACTTTACATTGGGTTTTCCTTTAGTATGTCACTACTGCATTGCTGTAAGACAAATGCACGTAGAGCTACACATATGTAACAAACAACAGACAGCGTCCACTTATTTCACAGTACATCAGAGGCAACTCTTAATAAATGTAAAACAAATACATAAATCACTAAATTATTTTGCTTGTGTTATTAATTACAAAAATTAAAAAAACAATTCCTGATGTAACCACATCGTCTTAGTATGATTAAACTAAAACTCAAAGATATTCATTCATTAATTTTCTGAACCACTAATCCAATTCGGGATCGGAGGAGTACTGGAGCACTGGGTGAGAGCCGGGGTACACCCTGGACACGTTGCCAGTCCATCACAGGGCTAACACATAAAGATACACAACCATTCACACTCACATTCACATCTACAGCTAACTACAAATTAACCTAACATGCATGTCTTTGGCCTGTGGGAGGAAGCCGAAGTACCCGGGGAGAACCCACGCAGGCACAGGGAGAACATGCAAATACCACAAAGACAGGCCCAAGCCAGCCACTGGAGTTGAACCCAGGACCAGCACAGTGTTTGTACTGATGTTAATACCAGAGGAGGTTTGGAACTCTACAGTTATTGAGTGAGCAGAGTGTTGGTGACTTTTACACACTATGTGCCTTGGCACTTGGCAACCCCACTCTGTAATTTTATTTAGTCTGCCACTTAATGGCTGAGTTGCTGTGGTTCCTAAATGCTTCCATTTTGCAACAACACCCTCCTAGATAGCCCACAGTTCATCGTGGAATATATAGGAGGGAATAAAATTTCACAAACTGACTTTTTGCAACAGTGCCATCCTATTACAGTACCAGGCACCTCACCATGCAGTCTGCCTTTACAAACATTTGTAAAGGCAGACCGCATTTCTAGGTGCTTGAATTTACAAACCTGTGCAATGGGACTGAAAAAAACCTGAATTCAAAGATTAAGCGGTGTGGCCCAATACTTTTGTCCATATAGTATATGATCATTACCACAAAAACCATTACTGTAGTGCTTCTACACCTCCTCTATTAAGGTGTTACAAAGGCTCACCTGCAGTCTGGATTCTAAAGCTTGAAGAGTAAGGAGATAATTCTCTGGTGGAGGAGGGGATGTCTTTGGTGCTTCAGTGTCCTGACCATGCTGAAACGTGTATTTTCAATTAGTCATGCTCCTCTCCGTCACATTTGTTCAAAAAAAAAAAAAAAAAGTAATTCATGCTACTATGGAGAAGGATATTGGTCACGAGGAGAAAAATATGCTTACCAAATAAGAAATACCACAAAGGTCAGTGATGAGGAATTTTTCCAATGCTATAACTCGATCCTTAAAAACCAGCAACATCTGGTCTGTTCCACATCCCAGCAAGTCGTCCACATGGATGGAGCTGACACCTGACCAGAGGGAGGCTATCTGGAGAAGGAGGGTTTAAAAAAGTAGACTTTATTAATACTTATAAACCCAATGAGGGGCGATGCAAGAGACTTGGACTGTAAAAAGACAATGAAACCTACCTGAAAAGTTTCCTTCCATAGAGCGCAAACATGCCCCTCATGAAAGGATACAACAAACAGGCAGCCATATCTTCCTGTGTTGACTAACTGAATACTTTCAGGTTGCTCAAAGGGTAGTTGACAAACATCTTGTACTACTCCATTGTCAAAATAAACAAGTTGCCGATTAGACGTTGCTGCAGCTACAGCACATTTCAGCACACCATCCACTCTGTCAGCCACAACCACCAAGAGGCACCGTGTGATGCTCATATATGGATGAGGTAAAATCATACTGCCATCAAACACTTGTCCATCCTCAACAAAATAACCAAGGGTTTGGCTTGTGGACTGTTCTGAAAGGTTTCCCTGTCCAAGAACAAACACCTGTCCTTTGTGGAGAGGGAGTTCTCCTACAACACTGTGGGAGAAATTAATGGGCACCTGCCTCACTCCTTCTGCCTGCAGAGATGTATAAAAGATACCACCTTCATGGTTCCACAACACTGTGGGGCCCTGGAAAATATACACCTCCCCTTTCATTTGATAGGGGAGTTTAAACTCAATGCAGGGCTCCAGTCGGTTTGAGCTGCTCAGTATAAGAAGACTATACTGAAAGCTCTCTTTTTTCTCACTCTTCTTTATCACTAAAATACAAGGCGCGGAGACTCTTCTCTGAGCATCCGTGACGCATTTACATTTTACAACATCCACATGAGCTAATCTTTTCCTGCTGATGACAGCTGCTCCGTCAGCTGCCTTCAGAAACGTGTTCCCCTCCCGTTCAAATGAAAGGCTGCAGAATATCAACTCGCTTCTTTCGCTGTCATTTGTGCCCGAAGCCCGTTTGCAGTTAAACGAGATTGTCTTTCCATAGTGGGAGAGCCGATGGGGATTTCGATACAAATCTTCCGAGAGCACTCTCTCCATTATGCAGCAGAGAAGAGTCAGTTTCCGCCTTACTGAGACCTTTAGTCTACGTTAATGCCAAATTCGGAACTGCCACTTTCACGATAGAGGTGTTACAGGTTTAAATATACGCTAAATTTACTGGTATCAACTTTTATTTACACTGAGTCCACACTCAAAAGTAGCGCGCCAACTGACACTGAACGCTTCCTGTCAGACGAAGTGCATTGTGGGTGAGAGTTGTAAACAAAAGTCATATAACGATACTGAAGCTAAAATGTATCGCCAGCTATAACATTTGTAAATATTACATTTTGTAAATGTAAACAAATCGCCTGTATGAATAATTAGGGCTTTCAACGGATCTTGAACACAATTCACCACTCCCTCGGTTCCAAACAAACAGCGACGCGAAGAGGTGTGGCTAAACTGGCCGAGCCAACATGGCATCAACAGGGCGTCAGTTTCACATTTAGTTCGCACTGATTCATACAAACAACAGTTAGCTAACTCGCTTCCAGTACGCGGAACTGCCACAGACCAGGGGACAGCTGAACATGGCTGAACTTGAGCCACACGAAGGAGACCAGGTATCGTTGATAACCGTTATTTTTTCTCAGCTGTGCCACAGATACTACGATTAAAACCAAAGACGACCCTAACCTGAATGAACTCTGTTTTGACAGGACCTTGAAAAGAAAATTGAGGAGACAAGGCAGAGATTCAACAATGAGTTGTTCCAAGGTAGCACAGTTATTGCGGGCAAGCTTATAACAACGTAATCTGAGATAAGTCACTTGCTTTTGGATGCATTTTGGTTACTGTAATCTAGCTTGCATACATTCAAATATTGTAAATTAAATGTCCATTAGTTAATTATTACTTTATGGCAAGTTGGTCACATGTTAACCTAAATACGCGTTAGCTCTGTACTGCCCCGAGTAGCAATTTAGATTTTCAAGCTAATTTTAGTCTAAGACGTGACATTATGGCCTCCTGGGGGCTTTAGTGGAGCTTACAGTACTATATGGACATATTGGGTTCAGGAGCATTTTAAATAGGAAAGTTTATCTCTTTGAAACTGAAACTTAGTGCTAGACCGATTTTGAAGTTGTCATGTGATTCAGTCTGCGTGTTATGTTTGCAGATTCAACAGAGAAGTATGACCCTAGGGACGTGGAAAGGCTTCAAAGTGATGACAGTCTGGTGGAGGGCTACCTGACATGGAGGCTCTATAATGTCGATGATACCTTGAAAATGATTGATGAAAGTCTTCAGTGGAGAAAAGAGTTTAGCGTAAATGGTAAGACATCATGTTATGCTGGTATGATATGCACTATTTCACAGTATAACTATGTAACCTCTTTGATACTACCAGTGCTGGTAATGCTTATAACATATAGTTTAAATAGGGGAAGGTTTTTGATTCCTGGTGCAACAGGCATCATTCATTTTGGGCCCAAAAAGAGACTTAAGTTCAATATTCATCCATCCATCCATTTTCTTCCACTTATCCTATTCAGGGTCGCGGGTGGGGGCTGGAGCCTATCCCAGCTGCCACAGAGCAAGAGGCGGGGCGCACCCTGGACAGGTTGCTAGTCTGTCGCAGGGCTAACACAGAGAGACAGACAAACATTCACGCTCACATTCACACCTACGGCCAATTCAGTCCTTCCTAAAAGTGGAAATATTGACATTACCATTTTTAGATGCCTGCAAGCCTGCAACACAAGCCATCATTTGTCTTTGTGCTTCTCTGGGATTAATTCAGACAGAACGTTATTGTGTGTGAAACACCCGTTTCTCCATGCATTGGCTACACCCGCGAACAATGCCCACTGTTTCTTCTGAGTAACTGTTGGTTTGTGTTTAATCCAGCAGATTCTATTTGTCAACAGTTGTTCTTAGGTAATTTGATTTGATGGAGCCATTATTGTACACGGAAAACAGGAGCGATATGACGTTGTCCATTTGTTGATAGTTTTTTTTTAAAGTTTTTTTTTTATACCAATTAAAAAAGGTTGCTGACAAATGTGCAATTTTCTATCATATTTTCTAGCAGTTTTAGAAAGACCTACTTTTGGGAAACTAGGTTCCTTAACAGTGAGGCGTTACAACACTGTTAAAGTGTGGTAAATGAGTGACCTCCTCTGAAAGATCATACAGTACTGCAGAAATTTACCACGGTATATTTCATACACTTTACAATGCTTTCATTTGTTAATATTTAGGGCCGCTAAAAACAGTCAAATACAAGATTCTGTGTGCCTCAAAACACAGAAATAAGGGACAGCAGTAGTCTGAAAGATGCAAGAACCTCTCAAGCAGCCCCTTCCCTTTGCCTAAAATGTCATGTTGCATATTGTTATTCTTTGAATGAGAGCACTAGTTAACAGTGTAATGAGTGTCCTCCTGTGTGTTTCAGACATTAATGAGGGCACGATTCCCAGATGGATGTTCGAGACTGGGGCTGTCTACCTCCATGGCTATGACAAAGAGGGCAACAAGCTCTGTATGCACTTCCTCTATTAAAAGAAACGCTTCTGTTCAGTAAACATTAATGTTGTACATGTAGAACTCAGCCTTTATTTTCAGAAAAAATAGCTTTCCTGTTAAAAATGTTTAATCACCTAATTAAAAAAAAAAACAGACAAATGAAATATGAAAACTTAAATCTGTTTCCTGTGTTTTAGTCTGGTTTAAGGTGAAGCTACATGTCAAGGATGCAAAGACTGTCATAGACAAGAAAAAGTATATTGCCTTCTGGCTGGAGAGGTATGCAAAGAAGGAACCTGGGATGCCTCTCACTGTTGTGTTTGACATGACAGACTCCGGCCTCAGCAATGTAGTAAGTCCATAAAGTTGTTTTTTTAAGAGGAAGTCTTTTTTGTATTTACATGATTAACATCTCATGGTCTAATCTAATCCATGTCTTCAAAACTCATATTACGTTTTCAGTCTTTTCCTGTTAAATAACATTCACTCTTTGTGTTAGAAAAAAGTCCATCCCTTTGCTGTTGCTGTCACTGCATTGTCATACTTTTTGCTGTTTGAGCTGTGGACTTGCAGGGACTGGTGCTCCTCAATGGTTTTACTCTTTAGAGATTAAAGTAACCTTTAAATCCTGATGGTCAACTCGAGTGGGCCGTCTAATCCGCAGGCTCACTGTGTCGCAGGCACCGGCTCCTTGATGGAGCGCTCTGTCAGTGAGTTTATTTTATTGGCTAGGCTTTCTCTTAGAAAAATTGCTCAATTAAAGACAAATAAACCAACACAAACAAGGCAAAAAGAATGAATAGCTATGCAACTGGAAAGCAGCCTTATTGAGGCCCGTCGAACCACACTATGAGCCAGAGCAAGGCTAGCCAGTATGATCTCATTAAGGGTTGAGAGTGAGTTTCCTGCATAGCAATGAGGCTTCTAGCCAATTATGGAGCTTAGCCACAATATAAGGGCTATATCTGTTGACTTACTGGCTGTTTGTCTGATGATTTAAATTAACATAAAACACTAAGGTTAAGATTTTTCATATCCATCTAAAATTGTTTAAAGCATGACTGAACATTTCAGTTGGAGATTAGGTTATATCTTAAGCCCTTTATTGTTTATGTTGAGAAAATGCACTGTAATCTGAGCCATTTGTGAACTCTTTTTTTATGTAACTTGTTTTTAGGAGAATTGTGTAATTATGTTATTGTTCAATGATAAAAGGTGAGGGTTAAATCTGTGTGTTGTCATCAAATAATTGCAAAATAGCATGTAAAAAGCAAGATAGGAAAGATTCAGTTTAGCAAAAAATATATAAAAATACATTTATGTATTTAAATAATGTAGCAAAACCTCCTTAAGATTTTCTGTGACAATATTTGACAGAGATTGAGCAGAGGATCATTCATTCAGAGGAGCTTGCAATGAATTTTCATATAAATGTTAAGTGGGTCACTTCAGATGTAGAGGCTGTTAAGAGAGAATAAACATTCTCCCCTGTGAAAAGCATTTGTTGAAGCATGTTTTATTCTTTAAGCCTTTTGTGTGGTTTTAATCATTTTTTTCTTCTACTTTGTGTTTCAGGACATGGACTTTGTGAAGTACGTTATTAATTGCTTCAAAGTATATTATCCAAAGTTTTTATGTAAGTAACCAAAGTTATATAAGACATCTGGGCCTTTTGAAACACTATTCTCACTGACTAAGTTCTTTTTAATCATTTCAGCCAAAATGATAATAGTGGATATGCCTTGGATTCTGAATGGTAAGACAACTCTCAGCAATCCATAATACTTTTTCTATTTTTATATTTATCAAAGACATAACCATTATTGTGAGACTCTGACATCTCAATGATAAAACATTTAACACTACAGCTGCGTGGAAGATTGTGAAGTCGTGGTTGGGTCCAGAGGCAATCAGCAAGCTCAGGTTTGCATCCAAAACTGAGGTCCAGGCATACATAGGCCCAGAGTACCTGCCACCTCACATGGGTGGAACGGTATGTTCTTGTGTCTTTGTAAAATGGTTTCAAGTGTTGCATTAATTAATTTCTTTTAGACATTGACAAAAAGATGCAGTAGCAACTGGAATTGGTCAATGCTTCAGTGGGATTATAGTGTGATGAAGGTGTGATAAATATTAAAGCTGGGGCAGCCAACATGGTTTTGGCATCACTGGGCAAAAGAAAATCCATAATAACCTTTCAGCAGATGTAATTCAAGTGGTCTGAGAGGGAATGAGACTCCTCCACTCCCTCTGGGCTTTCATTTTAGGCTTTAGGAAATCTAGCATGTGATGCAAGACTTTAATGGATCACAGGTCCTTTTAAGAACAGATCAGTTAAGTATTATAATTTGGTGTAGAAGGTGAAAAAGGCACGGAAAATGTAACACATGGTGGGTATTGCCCACAGGCAATATGTTAAGTGGACTACAACATAGGAGATTGGGGTTCAAATCCAACATGTTAGGGTCAACGGTGAGTTAAGTGGTTTCTTTTTCTCTGCATCTCCAGCAGTTTAGTTGCCAGTGATGGAGAAATCTAGCTTCTTTAAATAATAAACACAGGTTTTGTTACTTTACTTTTTTTCTCTACATAGCCTATATTATATTTTTTCATTTATCCTATGCCTTAATTTAAAGTGTTAATGTATGCACTTTAATAAGCATGCATGTAGTGATCTAACTTATTTGGCTGTATTCTAGGATCCCTTCAAGTATAGCTACCCGCCTCTTCCTGACGATGACTTCCAAACACCCATCTGTGACAATGGGCCCATTGTTAGTGATGATGAGAGGGAGAGCAAAGAAGGTGAAATGGATGTTAAAGATGCTCTTGAGTCCAGCTTCAACTCAGAAGTTGTAGTAAAGCCCAAAAAGGTACATTTTCTTTCAAGTTTATATATAGTAGAAAAAAAATGATAAAAATAATTCCAGCTTTGTGCACCATTTAATTACACAGAAGAATAAGACAGGACTGCTCCTTGAGTGTTGTACAGGTCTCTACTTTGGCACTCAACACTTAGTATGTGTGCACTTTGTTTGATCCCATTTGATTACCTATAAATAAATGTAATCAGTGTTTCTGTTGTTATTAGAATAGCTGCTCTCAAGTGTGATGTCAGGTGAGAGCGACTGAGTTTTTTTTTACATTCAGGCAGTGCTATCCATTTCTAATAGACTGGCATTTTTCTTCTCGTCAGATTAGGTGCCGTTTGGTCACCGATCATTTTCTCCTGTGTCTTCTTTCACTCACTTTCTTTAAACTGAGCCCTAGATAATAACATGTAATAGGTTTGCTTTGCGGCAAGTAATGGCTCTGATTTTGTAAACATTAAGTTGCTGCCTATTGTCTCTGAAGGCGACTCATAATGTAATTGGCTGTAGTAAAATCCCAGCAAAGCCCTTGCTTCACAGACAGAGCACCGAATCTCTTACTTCCTTGTGTGGTCCACAAAGGCTGTTGAGTCTCTTACTTAGATCACTCCGTGCTGGAGCTGGATTCCTGCTCCCCAGCAGCATGGAGCACCATCGCTGAAATGGCCCACAGGCTGAATATGTTGCTTCCTCTCACTCTGGTACAGCCCTGTTGCAATTGAGAATTCATCCCACTCTTCAAAATGTTTATTTTCTGGTGAGCAACATGTAAAAAAAAAAAAAAAAAAGCCTGCATGGAAATAGATGGGTGGTTATTGAGGAGGTCATTTCAGTATCTGAAAGTGCCTGTTGACCAAAGTTGCATTTACACTGTATTAGTGCATGTTGTTTTCCAGTTATGGTTATTCTCTTTGGTTTGTTATCTAGTGTTGTGGCTGTTATTTTGAAGCCTGGGAGTAACAGACTTGAGGTTAACCTACATTTAATGTGAGGACCAGGAGCAGCTGCTGGAAAGACCCAGCAATACTCTGTCACCCAAAGCTACTCCCACAAGCCTGCTAAGCCTCAGCAAACAGACAGTGCTCCCATTGTTAATAAATACCGCATTGGTTATGCACAACAGATTTAGATTTGCAAAATGTGGAGATATGCACATCAGTCAGTCTTGGTCTCAACCATAATCTACAGCCACAGGTTTGTTTCTTGTTAATGTAGTGTAAAAAATTAAATCACCTCAAACTGTCTGACATTGTTTTGGTTAGATTTGCCTAAACCTGCCCCACATAACATCATCAAAATGTGCACAGGTCCCATTAGAGTATTAATTGCATAATTTTGTTTCCCAAACTTGGTTATTACACTACAGTCGTTTGAGGTGTCAGGCTTCATATCAAAACATTTAAGTCAGCTCTGTGGGAAAGTTGAATGTATTTTTAAGGCTAGCCTGACAAAGTAAAGTTGCACAATCACGCTGAAGTGAAACTTTACACACAGAGAAGGTGTTACTACATAATGTAAGGAAGTATGTGAATATGTCTTCTTAGAGGTTGTGAATATTCAGGGTAAGAGATTAGTAGTTCTACTTTGAAAGGTAATTTGTAATAATGGCAATTAAAAATTCATGTTAGCTATTAGTAAAAGTAACTTTTGACACTGGCTTAAGGTTGCATACCCATTATGAGTGAAGTCTGCAAACATTATTCACCATCCCTCCTTTTTACCCTGAAGCTTCTTCATTCAAGGCTTCCATATTATCCACACCACCTGCATAATAACCTCTTAACAAACTCATATTTTTGTATTACTTTATTATCCTTTTAGATAATGACCAAATAGGAGTATCTAAAGGAAACACAATAGAATAAAAGGGGGGGGGGTGTTAAGCATTTCAATGAGATGAGAGGTGGACAGTGTGACGATGAGAGCTTCTGAGACGTGTATCAGCAGGTTGCTAAGCAGGGTTCACTGTGTTTTCAATTCTGCTAGACTTGATTTCTGGTAGTCTGTGCTGTGATTGAACCACTGTGTTGTTAAAACTAAGACTGTTGGAACTTCAAGCCCGTCTGAGCGCATTCGTCAGAACTTGTACAAACCTTTCTGCTCCTGAACCATCTTTTCTGAGTAAATAAGACTCTCCTCCACCAGCACCATGCATCTCAACCTACATCCTTCTGGGTTCCAGGAAACACTGGCACAAATTGTTGGCCTCAGGAAGCTAACTGACTTTCTTTCTGTTTTGAAACAAGGGCTGGATGTGGTAAAGAAGTGTAGGATCGCGCCTACACAAGGAGCTCAGTGTCTGGAAGATTTCTGCCAGCTGGAAAGGCAGGTGTACTTTTTGTGAGTGCACCTCCCTCATAGTCGCCTGATGTCATCGCCACCCATGGACATGTTCATCCCTTGACCTGTCCTGGACGTTACATTTCAGTTTGACCCTCTGTTGGAAAGCACAACATTTCTGACCCTGTTATCAAGGCATGTCAGCTTAATAACGGGTAGCTTATCATTTGCACTATGTCATGTAAATGCTGGACCAAGTGGGACACTCATTTCACAGTTTAATTAGCTGTGAGAGAAAGGGTAGCACAGTCACTGCTGCCCATTAACAGTTTCACATTATTTGTACCTATTAACCTCAGATTAAAAACTACTAAGGTAATTACTGTTATATTACAGTAGAGCATCTTATTAACCCATAACACTAAATCTTTAATCCTGCCTGCCTTTGAGGCAACATTTTAACAAAAGCCACCTGTGCCTTGTCCTCTAACACTATCTTTTCCCAAGTTTGGTACTTAAGAGTGCTAATCATATAGACAATCATGTTTTGTGCCTTGATATGTTCCATCAAACCAAAAAACACTCCTTATGAGCATTTCAAATCAGCACTTATTTTATTATATTTGTCACTCCTTTTTCTGCTTTACAAAATGTATAGAAATCTTGAATTTCTGTAATTTTAGATGTCTTTTATTTCCTTGTACACACCTATTGCAGTGTATTTCCTTTTTAATATAATTCTCAAAGGTAATTATTTTTTTTTTTGTTAACATATAATGACATTTTATATGAGCATTATAGATCTGGAAAAAGCAGTGCCAATTATATTTTCACTAAAAAATACTGTTTGTTTAGCAAGCTATCTGTATGAGACAGCATACTATTTCAAAGTGTCACTTTTTAATTCAAACTTGATCATGTTTTACATTTTTCTATTCGCATTTCATTTTGTTAAGCTTGCTCTTTAAATTGATAAATAAATCGAGACATTTCATGAGCGGTTGATGTCTTCATTGTGGCAGTTGCATGACGATCGGCCATTAAAGTGAGATCCCTTCCCCTCTGAGTCACAGAAAATACTCTCACATGGAGCGTCTGCTCACCTTTGCCCCTGCCCAACCTCCTTTTCGCCCTCTGTTCCTCACCTGGTGTGCTCACTGTACTGTACTGTTTTACACACCGTGTGGTGCCAGCAGCACTGTGAAAGCATTTTCCCAACTGACCTACTTTATAATATCTGGCATTTATGCATCCATTTCAAAACTTCTATCCTGTCAGCTGGTGTGTGGTGCATAATTTGGGTCAAAGTTTGAGTGTTTTGCTGAGCTTGTGTCTGCATATGAGTCTTCTCGTGACTTCTGAGCTACTCTCGTTTTATTTTGTTTTGTCAGAAGTCTCGAGTTTATGGGTTATTTTTGGTTCCTCATTTTCATGGATATATGCTGATTTTGGTTGTGTCTTCCCTCTGGAGGCCAACTGGAGCAACAGTCAGGAGCCATCCCTGCAAAATTATATTAAGACACGTTTTCCAAGAAAGATTTTGATGACCCAACACTTCATAAGAACAATTTATCAGTGATTGCAGATGACTGCCAATGGATTAATCAAATGATGAGTTTCTCTGCATGAAGGGCAAGGGTCAAACATTTCATTTTCAGTGGAGAAACCAGATAATGGTCACATGACTACATTATCAGTATTGTGTGTTTTTCTAATTAAATGCTTTCTGTTCTTTCAGGTGAATTTCCTGGAAGAAAGTTTGAGGTCAGAGGACAATGACAAAGGAGATGCAAGTGCCAGGACCAAAGGTGCCAGGAAGCCACTGACCACCTTCAAAGGCTCTCTGCTAGATGTTAGGTAGGTTATAGCTTATCGTGACTGCATTGCAGTTTAAGCCAGAGAAGTATACTTAGCACAAAAAGTAAGGAAATTTGTGTTTGGTCGATTATTTCTTTGTTGTGACAATGCTTCTTGGCAATAAATCTCATACTGTTGGAAAGCCTGTTAATTTCCCTTTAAATGGTGCCACATTTTAATCTTTGTGTAAGTATAGTTTATATATTGTTAAAACAAACTTGGGTCCATTTGCCCGGTTTGTGGAAGAGCTGACAATCAGGCCTTCGTCAGACACTTTATATTGTAAGGTAAAGACCCAAAAATATTAGGCAGAGAACCTCAATGATCAGACAATCCCCTGTACGCAAGCACTTGGCCAAGGTAATGTGGAAGAACTTGCTTTTAAGAGGAGACCTCTGTCAGAACCAGGCTCAGGGAGGGCAGCCATCTGCTCCGACCGTTTGAAGGGAAAGAGGCAGAGAGAAAAAAGAAGCGTAGAAAGACCACAATCAATAAACACGACAAAAGACAACTACTGGAGAGAGTAGACAAAAGTTAAGGACATGCAGTAGTGGTATATAAGTACATTGCGAATGAAAAGAGAGTGAAAGAGAAGTGCTTAGTGCAGTATGGTAAGTCCCCCAGCAGCCTGCATCTATAGCAGGATAACTAAGGGATGTTCAGGAACACCTGATCCAGCCCTAACTATCAGCTTAATCAAAAAGGAAATTCATAAGCCTAATCTTAAAAGTAGAGAAGGTATTTGTCTCTTGAACCAAACTGGAAGCTGAAGAGTCTACCTCTTATGGACATTTGGAAACTCTAGGAACAACAAGTGAACCTGCACTCTGAGAGCGAAGTGATTTGTTGGGATAATATGGTGCTATGATGCCTTTAAGATATGATGGGACCTGATCATTCAGGAGAAGGAGAAAGATTTTAAAGATTACACATTACAAATTTAATAAAGTGGTGTAACAAACTCAAAACAGATGTTTATTACTGCTTTACATAGACTTACCTCTGCATCTTCTGTTTGTAGATCAATTCAGAATTGTATAACATGTATAACATTATATAACAAGAAATGCAGATTTTTTTTCCCCCCAGATATGTCTATACAGCATGTTCATTTATGCTTTTGAGGTGGTGGTAGGTGGATCTTTTTATTTATCCACTTACTTGTCAACTTATGTAGTGCAAAGAAAGGGTTTTTGTTTCTACTTGTTTTCAGTTTTCTTTAAGCTTAGTTAGCTTGTTGCTGGAGGAGGCTTCACATTTATCTAACTTGGCAAAAAGCAAATAGGTGTATTTTCCAAAATATCAGTCAAGTAAGTAAGTACTACACACTGTATCTACACATGTGTACTTATTTATTAACATTTTTTCAAGCTGAGCATAGGAATCTAATTCCATACTCTTGTGTACAAGTGATAGTGCTGGTGGTAAGTCATTAATTCTCTGGTATTGACACTTTTGATTAGCGCAGTTTCTCTTCAATAACAACTTTACTGTAAACATTTTTATCATCATGTTTTACAGTACTGTTTAATGACAGTGCTGAAAGTATTTGCTGGGAAAAGAAAATATTCTTGATTCTTGATCTGGATTCCAGTGAAGGCAGAGAGTCAGCAGGCAGGTGAGTGTCCAAAGAATGCAGAGCTCCAGAGGTGTGCACAGGGCTGAAGTGACGAGGAGGAATTATTCCGGCTGCGAGCTTGGTTTTCCATGAGACGCAAATCTTGCAGGAGTAAACCGTTCCCACAAACATGGCTCTGGAGAAGGAACGAGAGAGAGGAGTTACCAAATGGTAAGTACAAAACACAGAGGTCAAAGAACGGAGCCAACTTACCACCATAGTGAAAGTAACGATCTGGCAAAATCCTGACCCTCTTGTGTCTAAACAGTTCCTCACCAAACAGGCAGCATATGAACAAATATACATCTTGAAGCATGAGAAGCATTAGAAGATAGCACTTTTAAAATTGACTGTTGTCTAAAATTGGTGTTGACTTAGCAAGATCAGGATCATCACAATAACAGTATTTTTCAACTTAACCAGGAAACGTTAGGGGCGGCTGTGCCTCAGGAGGTAGAGCGGGTTGTCTACTAATTGGAAGGTCAGTGGGCAAGATACTGAACCCCAAGTTGCTGCCGAGTGTGCGTGTGAATGTTAGTTAAAAAGCGCTTAAGTATAGATAAAAGTGCTGTATGAATGTGTGTGTGATTGGGTGAATGATGCATGTAGTATAGAGCGCTTTGAGCATTCAAACCGAGTAGAAAAGCACTATATAAGTACCAGTCCATTTACCAATGTTTAGAAATAAACTCAGTAAGGAAAAAACTGTGTTAATGTGGAAATCAGCAAAGTTTAGATTTGACTTGACTTACAGTTTGGGACTCACATGCATGTGCCTGTGGTGACTTTTACCTCGTTTTCATTAAAGCAGTGTTTGTGTCCATTCTTTGAAGCTGTTGCACACATTTCCACTTAAAAAACTGCTTTTACCAGAACCTGTTTTTTTACACAAAAAAAAAATGGCCACAACAAAATTTGGTACTAAGAAAAGGCTGAACCTCAGAATTTGGTACCAGTAAAGATGGCACCACAAAATTGCTGGCCACAAAGCTGAAAGGCAAGATGAATTGTTGTCCTCCTGTGGCAATTAATTTTTTTGTGTATAACAATCTTTTTTAGCAGCTGTGTTTTTGTCTCTACATTTGGATGTTTATGTGGTCCTGGTTATACCACAGAGGCAGTTCTGAGTGTATTTGGCAGGTGTTTTTATGTCTGTTTGGATTTCTGGCCAGATTCCGTTGACAGCCAAGGCCGGAGGCCGAGTTTAATGGTAAGTGGGGTCTGATCCATGAATACTGAGTAAAGGGTGCTAGAAGTAGGGGAGGCAATTTTATCAATATGTGTAATACTGATTTTTGAACATATTTGATTATCTTCTTTATACAGAGGAACAAAGTGAGTGGCATTTTCGCTATACATTTGCTGACAAGACAACATTCAAATTAAGTTTAGGAAAAGTTGTATGTGCCTATATGCTGCACGTTCACAGTGATCTCTAAAGGGCCACATGGTACATTGCGGGAACAGATGGTGTGGTAATTTCAATGTTTAGGGCTCAGATAAGCAGCCACCCTGTGTCAACAGTAGTACTGTCTTCAGTCTTTGGGTGTTAATAGGGGTATACAGTATACACTATGAGTGTGCATGTGTGTGTTTGAGAGAGAAATAGACATTGGACGCCTTGTGAATCTATTACAGGAGAAGAACCCATTGTGTGTGTGTGTGTCTGTGTGTGTGTGTGTCCAGTAGCCTGGTGGACAGGCCTCTCTGCTCCAGGGTAACCTCTTATCAGAGCCATTGGCATATCTTGAGTGGGGTGACATAATCAATAATCAGAACTGTTAATCAATCGTATTCTAAATAAGCATTGATTAGGCCACAAGGTTAGCCAGCTTTATTGGTTTACATTAAGCAAAGCAACACAATAGACAAAAGGCCCATGAGTGGAACAGACCAGTTTAACCCCTACCCGTCTTTAGGAAACACAAAAAACATATGTAAGCAAGCAAGTGTCCATTATCTCTTTCTCTTTCTCAGTCATTTAGCCTTGTTTTATCTTTTTAAACTTTTGCATGTATTATTAGGAAGTTAATATTCATCTTTCTCTACTGGTTTCTCTTCAGCAATATTGTCACGCTCGGCTTCATTTGAATACAATGAAGCTCCAGTTGCATCTCATTATCAAGATGGTCAGGTAGACAGCGGTCACTGAGTTGTGTCACCTTTCACAAAACAGTCATCTCTCTTGGGTGTATGTTGAAGGAAGAAGGAGGAGTATGGCAGCTCACTGAGAGAGTGTAACCCCATGGGGGCTCCACGACTCCCTAATTACCAGGTAGTCAAACACAGTCACAGCTGTCTGCAGGTTAGTTGAAGATGACCCAAGAGGATATACAGTTCTGCATTCCCCATAAAATCAGCTTGTTGTTCTTTACAGTCATGGTATTCGAAATACTCGTCAGCTTTAAACTGTTGGCAGTTTTTTTTAGTGGCAACAGGAGGCTGTCTGCAATGTGTGTGTGTGCGTGCGTGTGTATGTGTGCATGCGTGTCTTAAATTCAGCTTCCAGCAAGCCCACACATTTCACAAATTAAAAGATGACAACTGTTATGTCAGTGTGTTTGAATCACCTAGTAACAGAAAGACTAGTAGGCAAGCGTGGAAAATGAGCTGATATAACCCTTTTAGTCTCCCCTTACCAGCAACAAAGCTTGGTTACATGATTACGGCGTTGCCAACATGGATACTCCAATCATTTTTTCCCCCTGGCAGTGGCTCAAAGCCAAAGACAAGCTTAGATTTGGTCAATGAGAGAGATGCCTTTCACTGCTCATACAGACCACCTGGAATGACATGTTAAGTCTTTTAGAAAGTAGAAAAGGGCTTGTTAAAACCATAATGTCGATTCCTCTTCTGTCCCTCTTACACTTACAAAATCCCAGGCACACAAACCAGACAAATATTTGGTCCTTTCGATAAGCAAGAAAAATATGAAACTAAATTGGCTATTTGTATGGTTTGTTATCTATTATTCATACTCAGAGGTTTCACATAAGGCTATCTTCAACCCTTGTAAGAGCATTAAATGGGTAGTGAGAGGCAATGATACTTCTTTGATCTTCTCTATCTCTCTGACATGCCCCATATCAGTGCATTCTTCACACACCTCATGCCTTCGCTCCACCTCTCTTCCTGCCTATCTGTCCCCCTCTCTCATTCTCTTTGTCCCTTGTGAAAGCCCCTGTCACCTCTGGCCCTCCTCCTCTCCTCCCCCTCTGTGAGACTATTACAGGCAGCACTCCTCCCTCTCTGCCTTCCCCATGTATTACCATTAGAAGACATGCATCTTGGGAGCTGCTGCACACTCCTCTGTGTTTTGATTAATATTTTAGCAGCCTCAGGGAGGAAATGGGTCTTCCTCTCAGCTAATCCGTTATGGGGTGGATGATTGGAGCAAAGGAAAGGGAAGATGATAGAAGAGGAATGCCAAGCTCGACCGTTTTTATTTTCCTTGTCAAAAGTTGTAGACATCTAGTGCAAAGCAAGTGTCTCAAAAGTATGAATGATGCACCAATGCAGAGATGTTGACGCTAACTCATTTTTGTGCTTTTTTGTCCAGCTTGTTCATCACTGTGTGTGTCCACTTGCTAACAAACATTCAGTTCCTAGCCTCTGTGTCACTTTCAGTAACTGTCACACATGAAACTGGCTGCCATGTGACTTACTGGTGTGGCACATCACTTTTATTAATAAGGAAACAAGTCCCACATTTAAAAAAAGAAATTGTCATTAGATGAGGGATTTTGCACAAAAAGACTAGTTGAGACCATTAGAGAACCAAAAAGGTTATCTTTATGTATTATTGACATGTTCAGTTTGTAGCACTGCAAAACAGAAAAACAATTTAGAGAACAACTTCATATTCACAAATTACAACTATGGGTAATTGTATGTCTCAAAATGATAGCTGCATCAAATACCACACAGTAATACAAATAAATATTACATTGTGCTAATTTTTCTGCAAAGCTATGTGTATTTCTTTGTTATACTGGTGTTAATACCTGAGTGTAAGTGTATCAGCTTCTAGGTCTGTGGGCTGCTTTACAATGCTCCCTCTGTCATTGATTCCTACTCTCTTTTATTTATGTTTGTTTACCGTGCTGTTTGACTCAAGAGCTGCCTATTGCTTTCATTGTCGAATGCAATGAAGGGTGCTTTTATCACCATTTGCCTGCAGGTCAAAGGTGAGAATGGAGACAAATGGACCAACTGTACAATGATGAACAGGGTGTCTGAACCTGGAAACATATATTCAGTTCATGGATAGCAGCAGTCCATTTTTTTGTGGCTAGAGACAACCCTGAATGGATTTTGAGAAGACAAATAGGTAAGGCAAGTATTTTAGAGGTTAAACAGATTATGCTAACTAGGGTCTTTAAATAAATTAAAATAGTTTTTAAAAACTTTATACTGTAGACCTAATAAAGGAGAGAGTAGTGTAATAGATACACAATTTTAGATACACACAGAAAGGGAGAACAAAAATGAATAGACTGCTAGAATCTTTGGGTTTCAGCATTAAATGGAATATGAGGTAAGCGAATTACTTGCCACAGATTCTGGCATCTTATTTTTCCTCTTTCTTGTCTCCATTTGTATTTCTCCCAGATAACAAGCAGTAACCTTGACAGTGAATTATGTGACACCTTGACATTACACACCACTTTCCACATTGGGTCTGTTGACCAATATATGAATTATTCTGGCTGTATTGTTCGGGAATTTATCCCCATGGTGTTACCATGTTGATTAAGTGCAGTATGGAGGTCGAGTGTTGGCAATTACTCACCATGTGTTCGGAGCAGCAGGCCGTGTACAGTGAGCGAAGCTGGCACATTAGGAACATACAAATGAAGGCTAGTCTTTGCGGTGTGTGGACTTATTTTAAGCTCTGCCAGCCATTTAGTGGTGTGTCCTTGGGGTTGGGGGGTATTTTGTATGCCTCCAATAGGTGTTGGCTTGCTAATGAAGGTGGTATTTAATTTGGTTAAATGCTGCAGGGATCATGCATTTGATATCTGTATGGATGGGATGGCAGTACAATGGAGGATGTGAACCAATGGCTTAGAAAAGCTTTCTATTTTATTCTCTATTTATAGAGGACATTATGCACAGAAGGACAGGGCAGCTAGCAGGGAGCTAATGCAACCATACGGAGGATACACCTGCCCTTAGGTATTTTTCTTAGCATGTATAAGAGCAATATATTTCCCAACATGACATTCCCTAATGTTTGTTGAGGGAATATCTGCAACCGCAAGTCAGGTTTGAGCTTCAAAGCCTGTGGCAAACCACTGCACAGTAAGATATTTCGGCTATTAATGGGATGACATGCTGTAAGTAAGTTCAACAGTAGGAAACAGGTTCAATTAATTTTTAGCTGTTCAGAGAGTATTTTCCTTTTTTCTGATTTTAGTCGCCAAATTTTGGCACAGTTGAAGCCCCTGCAGTTCTAGTTGACCTTGAATTGTAGTGTTTTTTTTTTTCTTTCTTAAATGTAATAGAGATTCGCAGTCATTGCAACAAATTTGAGAATCAGTGAACAAAGCCTCTCCTCTCTCTGTCTCTCTCACTTTGTGTAGTATGGAGAGGTTTCTTCATTAAAACTGACAGAGAAGCCAGAGGCAGGGGAAATGTTATAGCTCTGCTGCAGACCTGCCACCACTTTTTCCACAAACTATAATTTAATGCTGTACAATAATTGAAATAATTCTTTCATTTACTGACGAGCCTGCCAAATGTTGAACCAGAAAACTGCCGACAGGAAAGATAATGTGTTGCCTCATGGCAGTTTCTTTTTGGATTCATTTTCTATTCTAATGTATTAAATGCATAAATTCTCTCACTAATGGTTTGTGTGAGGCAGAGCAACAGCCTATTCAATGATGCATTTTAGAGGGGGGTTTTACACTTAAAACAAGAACAACCATAATAAATGCCAATAAATCTGTGGACATGTCCATTTTTCCAATGCCCTAAATGTGTGCTTAGTTAATCCCTTCCTCAGCATTGGCCATTTGCTCCCCCAAGTTAATGGGAAGATTTTGCTGCAAGTTACTGCAGGACTGCATTGGGAAAATGAGAACAATTTTTAAGGACCTTAAAAAATGTAGAAAAATCGATTGTGACCACTTTTACTTTCTTGATTAAAATGTCTTTTTGCATTAGTAATAACAGATGCCACTTTTTCAAAATATGTTGCAAAGTATTACACACGAAATGTCATTTATAATATCAGTGTGTTTGCATTAAATCTGAGTATATTGTGTACACAGACTGACCAATTAGAATATCAAGTATGGACATGACATTAGTCTCAGGCTAAAATAATGAAGATTTACAGTGAAGGGTAGTAGGAAGGCATGGTGGAGTGGTGTTAAAGGATCAAAAAATTCAAAGTGACATCAAAAGGAAACTCATGCAATGTTGTTGGAAATTTGGAGTGAATTCTTTGTACATTTTAAAGTTCATAATATATTATCCAGGCCACATGACTACTCAAACTCCGTCTACACTCTGGAACAAGAAGCAGTCACCTTTTTTTGCTTTAGGTCATATGCTCTGAAAAATAAGCAATTTACTCAATTATAAGTTTTCCTGACACTCACAGTTGAATTACCATTTCATTTTGCTTCATTATTCATACAACTGCCATCTTTTAGGCGGTTTTCCACTTGTCAGAATTGAGACACATTATGCAGACAGTGAATGCTTCAGGCTGTCCCTAGAAGAAATAATATTTCAGTTCTCTGTCTGGATCCTTTCCTTGCAGAAGCAGTTAGATAAATGCCCAAGATTTGACTGTGGCCTTTAGTAGTTCATTGTGAATCACATACTCAGTTTTTGATAAAATGAAAGCATTTATGATGGTAAATTTTAAATTTGGTTTGCACTTCACAAATTGTTGACTGTTTTTAGGCATTCTTTTTCAACCTGTAGTAACTCTGACCTGAAGGACTTATGCTTTCAAAAGATGGTAAGTTCTACCTTAATACTCAAGACTGAAGATTCCCACCATGCCATCATAGAGCCAAGCAGGAGGCTTGAAATGCTCAGAAATCTAAAAGGAAAATTCACAAGTAATTCAGGAGGCTTGAAGCAGTGAAACTGCAGGTGTTTTGTGATCTGTTACTGATCTGCAGTATGTATTTGTAGAAGCAAGCACTCAGAAGGAATAACTTCTACAGCCTCAAGCTATTATTCAATTCCTGTGTAGAGAAATAAACTCTTCTTGTTCTTTTCTTTCCCTCAACATGTTTTATAATATTTGATAAATCTGATGATTCAGCTTTTGGCAGGTCCAACTCTTTCTCAGTCAGTCTACCAGAGCAATATCCATGGAGGGTCATCATGGCCATGATGGGAACTCCATGGTGTTGATTACAGCAATGGTAGGTAGGTTGTGATATGAGATGAGTGTGGTGGAGGAAGAGAAGGCAGAGACATCGGAAAAGCTGCACTAAGAAATGAAAGAATTCATACATAAGAGAATTGGAGAATTGGCATGCAATTGCAAAGCAGATGAGCAAGACAAAAGGGACAAACTGAATGAAGGAAATAATAAGTAAAGAAAAGAGTGATATTTTTAATGGATCTGAAATCATTGGTGTTAGACATTGTTATTAACACAAAACGATGTAAAATTAACATTGATAAATAATCTCAAAACACTGCTTTATGTTACACAGCTGTAGTGCAATCCTCAATAAAGGGATTTTTACATAAAGTCACTCTTTTTCTATTGGTATGATCCCAAAAGGGTCAAGCCTAGGGATTCTGCTCTGTAACATGATGAATGGATTCTCTTGGTGGTTTTGAAGCATGTCTCTGGCACCTGTCTATCTTGGTAGGCATCAGCTTTTTCTAGCATGAATACATTACATTTACTCGTGTCTGTATCTGCATGGAGGTCAGAAAGCTGAGCTGTAGGCAAAATATTAGAAAGTACCTTATCTAAATCAAGGGATGAAAAGAATCCTTGAAGTATGATAATGCCGCCAGCCTCAAAATTATGGTGACAGTACAACCCATAAAGATATGCGGTTGACCTGGTTCTCATTCATACAAAGTAAATGAAGTAAATAAGTCAGCAGGTTACATCTGAGTCTCCTGAAGTGTTCTTTCTGTATTGAGGAAACCTGATCTCATCAAAATTTATATAACACTGAATATGTTATAAGTTTGTGAAATTTGTTAGAATTGTGTGAAAATAACAATGTAAGATAGTAAGCTTTTGAACAACAAAACTATATTCAAGCATCTCATGTATACACTCACTGGCCACTTGTTAGGTACACCTTGCTACTACTGGGTTGGTCCCCCTTTTACCTTCAGAACTGCCTTAATTCTTTATGGCATAGACTCATCAAGGTGCTAGAAACATTCCTCAGAGATTTTGGTCCATATTAACAATAACATCACGCAGTTGCTGCAAATTTGTTGCAGTTGCTGCTCATCCATGATGTGAAGCTCACATTCCACCACATCCCAAAGGTGCTCTATTGAGATCTGGTGACTGTAGAGGCCATTTGAGTACAGTGAACTCATGGTCAGGTTCAAGAAATGAGTTTGAGAGGATTTGAGCTTTTTGACATGGTGCGATGGAAGCAGCCATCAGAAGATGGGTACACTGTGGTCATAAAGGGATGACATGGTTAGCAACAATACTCAGGTAGGCTGTGGTGTTTAAACGATGCTCACTTGGGACAAAAGGACTCAAAGTATGCCAAGAAAATATCCCCCAACACCATTACACCACCACCAGCAGCCTGAACCTTTGATACAAGGCAGGATGGATCCATGCTTTCATGTTGTTTATGCCAAATTTTGTCCCTATCATCAAGCTGCAGAAATCGAGACTCATCAGACCAAGGCAACGTTTTTCCAGTCTTCTGTCATCCAATTTTCGTGAGCTCATGTGAATTGTAGCCTCAGTTTCCTGTTCTTAGCTGACAGAAGTGAAACCCGGTGTGGTCTTGTGCCGCAGTAGCCCATCTACTTTGATGTGTTGGCTTGATGTGTTGTGCGTTGAGAGATGCATTCAGATGTAACTCAGATTTTAGTTACTGTTGCCTTCCTGTCAGCTCAAAGCAGTCTGGCCATTCTCCTATGACCTCTGACATCAACAAGGCATTTCACACAGAAAACTGCCATTCAGTCGATATTTTCTTTTTTCGGGACAATCCCTAGAGATGGTTGGGCAGGAAAATCCCAGAAGAGTTTCTGAAATACTCAAACCAGCCCATCTGGCACCAACCATCATGCCGCATTCAAAGTCACTTAAATTACCTTTCTTCACCATTCTGATGCTCAGTTTGAACAGGTCATCTTGACCATGTCTACATGCCTAAATGCATTGAGTTGCTGCCATGTGATTGACTGATTAAATATTTCCATAGATGAGCAGTTGAACAGGTGTACCTAACAAATTGGCTGGTGAGTGTATATTCACACAGAGCTTTTAGATTAATAGTAATCTTAGCCATGCTTCATTATCTCTTAAAACCAGTAGTGTTTTCATACAAATAGCATAATTAAAAAAGAAAAGGCAACTCAGTTGCTGAATGATCAGAGTTATCTCCTAATGTTAGTTTTCAAAACAAAAAATAAATATTGGATGCCACTATAATTACACAAATTCAACCATTTCATTGTCATCAGGTTAGTATTTAGATGTTTTGTTGAGGTGTAATCAGCACATTTGTAATTTATTGTCAGGAGACCCTTGTAATTGTTCATTTTGTGGTGGTTTAAGCAACAAATATTACATTTTTTTCACATGTACACAGACATTTACAATCACAATTTGTCTTTATCAATGGGAAGAGATGTGTGATATCTTAGTGAAGCTTTTATCAATACAAGGATAAAGAAACAAACCCCAAAATCCACTTACATATCAGCAAGGCACTTTTATCCCTCCTCACATGAACATGATTTACGAAGGCAGTCAGTGCTTAGCGCTGCTGCTTACACATGACTGCATAATGAAATGGTGAGCTAACCTGGGAGAGCACAAACCCCATACTGAAGAGCATCTAGTTAAGTGTACAGATTAGCATAAGAAAAGCAATCTCATAACATGAACAGACCTCTCTAATTGAGCCATTGTTCATGTAAGCAATGTGATTTTCTGTTGGCCCACATCTCTCCAGCCCACTCTACCGTCTGATTCTAGAGTGATAGGCTTGTGGTGTTATGTGTGTATACTTGAGTATGTACAGTATGTGTGTATGAAGAGGAACATGTCTCTCCAAACTGATCACTACTCTTCAACAGAAAAGGACTGAGGGGATGCTGGCGAGCAGGCGCCAACTCAACCAATAATGAACTGGGTGGTTACAATGCGAAATCCATTGCCCCTCAGTTGAGGCCATTGATCAAATGCACCTCCTGTATGTTTAATTCTTCACCTGGCTTTTACAGTTTTAGAGTCTTTCCTTCTGCAAGATTTCGTGTTATCTTGCTGTGTATCTGTCTTGTGGTCTGAAAGCAAAACAAGCTGACAGGGAAGGTAAGGAAAATGTTGGGGCTGTTGGTGTTTGAAGTGCAAAGATGAGGGAGGTACCTCCAGTTCCTTCAGGAATAACTGTGACTTGGACAGAGAAGGATGCGTTTAGTCACCTTGGTACATGCTCCCACTAAGCTTTGACTTTGGACGTCTCCCTCAATGCTTTTAACAGCCAGATGTAATAGCTCTGTGGTTTTGAAGAGGCCATGGTTAAAGCGCTTCAGGAAGAGCAAGCTGGCGTCTCTTGTGGCTTCAGATGTGGTCTAAGTTGTACTTAATGCACTGACAGGTAATCCATCTGAAGGCAAGATGCTTTATGCTGATTTAGACAGGAAATCAGAAACCTAGTGTGGTATTAGCCCCGGTGTCTCCTCCAGTTATCCCAACCCATTATGCAGAGGTGAATTTATATTGCTTCAGTTTAGGAGGATACTGATCTTGCTGTTGCTGTAATCAGTCCATTCCTCAGAAAACAGTACTTTGATTCACATAACTGTAGGTCTTTAATGTTGATGCGCCACCAAATAACAGCACTGAATCACAACATTTGCAATGTGGCGTTCAGAAAAAATCTGGAGGACTAAAATACCTAAGTAGTGAAACACTTAAGTAGTTCCTTAATCTGGGTCAGTTATTTGAGTAACACTTGCATGATGATTTGAGTTACAGTGACTGACACTGAAACCAGTTACATGGTTATGTGACCATTTTCAACGTGAGAGAGTATTTTGCCACATCAATTTCTATAGATAGGTTAGCTGTTTTCCTCTTGACTTACATAGTCTTTTTTTTGTTTCTGGATGAACTGTATCTTCAGGCATTTCTGTGCTTATTGCATCTCAGTTAGATAGGGCAAATTAGCCTCTATCTGATCAAGATGTCTTATAGCCTTATACTGAAAGGTGAGAATTTAAAAGAAACTTCAGTTTTGGAGAAGCATACACAATGTTTTGATAAATACAGTTCAGTGTTTTCCTAAAAATGTAATTTAAAAGATGAAAATTTTGTTTAAGGCTGAAAAAATCAATCACTCACCAGATTGCCATGAAAAGCATTTATTTTGTTATAGATGAATGATTTCTAGAGATTAACTAATATAATGGTCAAACAGCAATTTTAGCCAAAATCGGCCTTGTTTACTAATATAGGCAAAATATAATTATCAGATCGGAAAAAATATCATGACGGGTCACGGTGGTGCTGTGGTAAGCAGTGTCCCCTCACAAATTGTTAATTTAAATCATTTTGACACAGAATTTCACAATTTTTTTTAAACAGCAAACAAACAATGATGAAAAACATTCTCATAGGTCTGTCTATGACCAAGGATTTTCCTGGTCAGTTAGTTGCACATTTATAATACTAGTTTACTTGAATGACGGTAAATGAATGGTGAGTCTGCATAGCACCTTCCTGGGATTTTCCTTTACCTTCTTGTGATCTTTGGATGGTCTCATGATATATGTAATTATTATCTACTAACCACTGGAAGAACTTGTTTATGTGGGTGAGTAAAAATAATAATTTCAACAAGTTGTTTGTCAGATTTGTAAAGTTCTGATAAACATTTCCCCCCCCTTTTTTGTTTCATAGACTAAATACTTAATTGTAAAGTTAATCTGTATATTTATTGAGGACAAAAAATAACTATTAGCTGCAGCCCTAGTTTTCCTATGCAAAATATATTGACTTATAGCATGATGGCTATGCTACATTGAGCACTTTTTCTGGAATAAGTTGTGTTAAAAGCAGGTCGGACAGACAGTCTGGCTGCTTCATGTCTATGCAGTGGAAATTGCATTTGTGTTGACATCGTCTCTGTGTCTTTAAGAGCTGCTTATATCTTGATATTAAAAGGGTCTTTACACATGGCTGAAGACATTATATAGCTGTTCCGTCTAAGCAATGATTGCTCTTGACTTACTGGTAGAAACTTCATAAGATTTAGTGAATTGATTCCACATCTGAAAATATGCCTGCCACAAAAATTATCTCTGTATATAAACTGTGTATCTACTTCCTAGGACATCACTACTGTCTGTTTATGCCTCCCTAGCTGAACTAAAATTAAGTGGAGAATAAAGTCCAAAAAGGCTGTCCATAATTAATGGCATGTACTTTCTTAAATTTATCTGCTCTGTTTTTGTTGCACTTCATAATGAATAGAGGAAACCAAAGCTGGAAAATTAATTAATCTGCAGTATCTAATATACACAGACTACAGAAACACACAGGCCCAACCAGTCCTCTCCAGTGATATTTTAAACTCATCGTTCCCACAGACTTGCTCTCCTGAGACCAACGTGCTCTTCCATCCTAGGAAAGGCAGCAGCTTCCGGAGGCAGCAACAGCTCTTCTCTCCCTGAAACAGAAGAACACCATTACATCTTTTCATTTTTCCCTTCTCCCCTCTTGTCTTCCTTTCTCTCTCTCTCTTTTTTTTTGCTCCCTCTTTTTTCCCTACAGTACATCACTGTGGCTTTATCCATTTCATGTTTAGTGAAACTCCCCTGGCGAGCCAACACAAGGCAACGAGATGCCGCAAATCTTTGATATCTTAAACAGAGGGCATGGTGCCAGCGCTCCTGCCAGATAGGAAAACTGTAATTCAAGGGAGGAACATCATCCTGAATCAAACAAAATGAATAAATAATCGGGGCTGCAGACACACTTTCATACTTGCGGTGCATGTCCATGAAGGATTGGTTTACCAGCCCAAGTGATTAGTCTGCTGGCAGAATTGTTTGGTTTCTGTGGCTCGACCATTTACAGTATGATATAACAGCAGATCAGATCCAGTTTTTAACAACCCTCTGTAGAGCTCTTGATATTTATCCAAAAAAAAATAATAAAAAACTGCTGCCGCTTTAACTGTTACTCAACTCTGAGTTCAAATTAGCGGCATGCTGTATGATAGTCTAAATTGTAATCCAGGTTCTTCCATTGGGTCAAATATCATCAGCAATATAACAATAATCCCAATTTTTGTTTTGTCACATGATTTCTTCAACTCATAAAGAAGAAGAGTAAAATCATACCTTTTGTCTATCATTTAATAAAGCTTCTCAGTATGTAGGATACTTTTTTCTCTTTCTGCAAGTGTTTGCCATATTTCTGTTGGTTGAGATAAGGTCTTATTTATGTTATATATGCATTTCGATCACAATCTATTCAAAAACAATATTGCAATTGTTTTTGCTAGATTTATGTGAAGTAACTTTATATTACATTTGGCCCCAGCCTTTTCTCATAGATTCTCTCCTATACAACATAAAAATAAAACAGGAATTTTTCTCATTGATAGTGGCTACATGCCTGGAGTTGCATTAATAAACAACCAGGAAAAGATAATATTTTTCAATGCCAAATCGATTTTCATAAGGTTACATTCCTAATATTTATATTTCAGCAACCTCTCTCCTGTTTATACAATAGAGAGTATTAAAAGGGAGATTAAATTTTGCCCGCCTGAATATAATACAAACACAAAATTATGCTTCTATTTCCAGGGCAAGCTGTGCATTGTCATTTATTTATGAGTTTTTTTGCCCTCCCCTCCCCTCCTTTCCTTTTCTCACCCAACAGTAAATATGGAAATTGTGTTTGTCAGTTTGGGTGTACACATACGTATGCATGCATATCTATACATGTGCCTTTGTGTAGAGATCTTTTAATGTCTGCCTTTTATATTGCACTGAATGCAAACTTGAGCTGTGCTCCTCCGTGGATGCATTGTGTGTACCAGGGTCATGTGGTTTCTGCAAAGAAAACTTCTCCGTCCCACTATCAATAAACACACTCCCTCATCCAGTATCAACAGTCAATCATCTGTCTGCACACACTTGTTCTCTCCCTCTGTGTCTCTCTCTCATCTTACTAAAGGCACATCCAGACTTTTATTGCCACTATTACGATGAGTTGCCATTATCCTTGTGAATAGGAGAAGAGGGAGCCTATAGCCACTAAGTTGTCCCCCCCACAAAAAAAAAAGTTAGAGAGTACTAAAAGGAGGGAAATTATTGCATTCTCACTTATTCCAAGTGTACATAAAGAGGTACTGCTTTCATAATTATTGCTTTCCAGTAATCATAATCACTTCAGTTCTATGTCTCCATTTCAACTCTAAATGGGTAATAGTGCTGTAAGAGCATTTGATGTTTCTCTCTTTTATATGTTCATCCATTGAATGGATTCTAAGAAATCTTATCAGACTATAATAATGATAATTCATCACAAATCAAAAAGAAGCAGTATCAAAGTTCTTTCTTACAGTAAAACTGTAAGAAAATCATGGATATGATACACGAGTGCTTTACTGAAATCTTTTATTATTGATTTTTAAAATGCTTCGTTTGGCCCAGGCTCGGAAATTTATATATAACTGACCGTCCGTTTAATTTCTTCTCCTAATGTTGTCTTTTTTTTTTTACTGTTTTCTTTTTAATGACCCATATTAGATCTAATGGATTGGTATTTCCTGACAAAACTCTACTAATGCTTGCAAGGAGCATTTTTCTTACACTGTGTCCCTATGTAGTATCCACATTTTCTGATTTCATAATCTTATGTAAACTGAGACAGTTCTACTGCTTAAAATGACCACATAAGTCATATATGCAAGTTTTCCGTGGGTGTTATACAGTTACGTCAATTAGTATAAGTACAATGACACCACAATGGATTTTATATCAAACAATCAAGGGGAGCTTGAAGTGTACACTTTCAGATTTAATTCAAGGAGTTTAACAAAAGTGTTTCATTAACTGTTTAGGAATTGCAGCCATTTTATACATAGTCCCCCATTTTCAGAGGCTCATTAGTAATTGGACAATTGACTTATAAAAAGTTTCATGGCAAGGAAATGGCTGTTCCTTTGTTATTCCATGACAAATTAAACAGATAAAACATCTAGAGTTGATTTCAAGTGCTCAAATTGCATTTTTAGATGGTCAGTGGAAGTCTCAAAATGAGGTCCAAGGAGATGTCAGTGTAAGTAAAGAAGGCCATCATTTGGCTAAAATAACAAATAAACCTATCAGAGACAGCAAAAACTTTAGGAGTGGCAAATTCAACAACCTGGTACATTCTTAAAAAGAAGAAATGCACTGGCCTACTCAGCAACACCAAAAGGCCTGGAAGACCACAGAAGACAACTAAATTGGATGATTGCAGAATTCTTCCCTTGGTTGAGTAAAACCCCTTCACAATATATAGCCAAGTCAAAAACACTCTGGATGAGGTTGGCGTAGTATTTTCAAAGTCTACATGAGACACCGTCATGAAAATGGCTTACAAGATGGGGCAAACCACTGGTTACACTCAAGAACAAGAAGGTCAGATTAGACTTTGCCAGGTCACATTTAAAAGACCCTGCCCAGTTCTTGAAAGAATTACAGCCATTTTAGAAAGAATCTACCAGATTGTTGATTTAGCACCTCATAAAGTCTCTGACAACTCTTACCTCTCATAGGTTTATTTATTATTATTATTATCATCATTATTATTAATATCCATCCATTTTCTTTCGCTTATCCAATTCAGGGTCACTGGGGGGCTGGAGCCTATCCCAGCTGCCACAGGGCGAGAGGCAGGGTACACCCTGTCGCCAATCTGTCACAGGGCTAACATACAGAGACCATTCACACTCACATTCACACCTACAGCCAATTTAGAATCACCAATTAACCTAACCCCACTAACTGCATGTCTTTGGACTGTGGGAGGAATCTGGAGTACCCTGAGAGAACCCACACAGACACGGGGAGAACATGCAAAGTCCAGAAAGGCCAAATGGTGGATTCAAACCCAGGACCTTCTTGCTGTGAGGCAACAGTGCTAACCACCATGCTGCTGCTGTTGTTGTTTTTCAGCCTAATAATGCCTTCTTCACTTGCATCGACATCTCTTTGAATCTTGTACTGAGAGTTCCAGTGAACAGCTACCAAATGTTAGTTCACTTTATCTGCTTAATTTGCCATGGAATAACAAGGGGACCTCACCTAGCCGTGAAACTGCTTTTCAGTCAGTTGTCCAATTACTTTTGAGCCTCTCAAAATGGCAGACTGTGGATGAAAATTGCTGTAATTCCCAAACAGTTAATATTAACTGTAGTAACTGGTAGTAACTGTAGTTTCCATGTCCACATATATGTTAGGGTGTGCTTTGCTCTGAGTGACATAAATTTCATCATCAGGTGATGTCATGGGTCTGCCAATTTTTTTGTGATGCACAGACTCGCCCATGGGACAAAAGAGACTGTGGGACAACAAACAGCTGACATGAAATTCAACACCACCTCAACAGCAAACTGGCCAACTGTCATATTGAGATCTAGACCGGATTCAATGAGCAGACTCAGATGGTAGTTGACAGGTTTAAAAGGTTTATTGAAAGCAATGACAATGAGGTGTGGCAAAACTGGAGAGGGGGGCGAGTGAACAGCTTCAGGTCAGGAGAGCACACGGAGGCTCTGCCAGAGAAGAGAGCGAGTGTTAATGAAGGCTCCAGGTTAAGCAGAACATTATACTGAGTTTCTTGGATATTTTGGGTTGTCTTACTTGATACTGAGGTGAGTGAGAGCTTGGGAGGGTGTTACAGGGTTGGCAATCTCCAGGACAGAGCAGAGGGAGAGTGGGCAGGCAGCTTTCCTTTGGAGGTTTCGACTGGCAGACACAAGGAGACGGTTCTGGTGGTGTCCACAGTCCACAGGTGAGTCGAGATTTAAGTAAACAGATTTCCAACAGAGAGTTCACACAAGTAACTGTGTGGAGAACAGAGGAACAAGATAAGCAAATGGAAGATATTAAGGTCAGACAAAAACAACAGGAGGCCTAATTGTCACCATAGTGGAGAAGAAGATCTGGCGGGGAACTGTGGGACCACTCAGCCCTGATAAACTGGTCTCTGATTTCCTTCCTTTCCTTCCTGCACCAAGAAGACTCCACCCCAGGGCGGAGCAGGAACGTCAAGCCCACCCAGCAGCTCCACTTGAGAATGATTACAAGGGGGAAAGGAGAAAAGGAAAAAAGACAAGAAAAACAAAACCCAGCCCCAACCTGCTGAACCATGACACCAACAAGCCAACAGGGAGGGAAACACAAAACTGGTAGTACTGAGGCTAGCTGGCTAGCGGCTGAACTTTCAAGATAAGAAAAAGAGGATTGTCCACTTGTATATCAAGTATATCTCTTGTGTGGTATATACACTCACAAGTGACTTCATTACTCACACCTTGCTACTACTGGGTTGGGCCCCGTTTGCCTTCAGAACTGCATTAATTCTTCATGGCATAGATTCAACAAGGTGCTGGAAACATTCCTCAGAGATTTTGGTCCATACTGACACAATAGCGTTATGTGGTTGCTGTAGATTTGTCAGCTGCACATCCAGTGACGTGAATCTCCCATTCCACTACAACCCAAATGTACTCTATTGCAATCTGGTGACTGTGGGGGCCATTTGAGAACTCACTTTCACGTTCAAGAAACCAGTTTGAGATGATTTGAGCTTTTTGACATGATGTGATTGAAGCAGCCATCAGAAGATGGGTGCACTGTGGTCATAAAGGGATGGACATAGTCAATAACAATTCTCAGGTAGGCTGTGGCTTTTAAATGATACTCAGTTGATGCTAAGGGGCCCAAAGTGTGCCAAGAAAATATCTCCCACACCATTACACCACCACCAGCAGCCCGAACCTTTGATACAAGGCAGGATGGATCCATGCTTTCATGTTGTTTATGCCAAATTCTGACCCTACCATCTGAAAGTCACAGCAGAAATCAAGACTCGTTAGATCAGCCAACGTTTTTTTCCAATCTTCAACTGTCCAATTTTGGTGAGCCTCAGTTTTCTGTTCTTAGCTGACAGGAGAGGCACCCTGTGTGTTCATCTGCTGCTGTAACCCACCTACTTTTAGGTACGACTTGTGGTGCATACCTTTGCTGTAACGATTGGCTTTTGAGTTACTGTTGCCTTCCTATCAGCTCAAAGCATGTTAGCCATTTTCCTCTGACCTCTGGTATCAACAAGGCATTTTCACCCAGAGAACTGCCGCTCACTGGATATTTTCTCTCTTTCAGATCATTCTTTGTAAACCCTAGAGATGGTTGTGTGGGAAAATCTCAATAGATCAGGAGTTTATGAAATACTCAGACCAGCTCATCTGGCACCAACAACCATGCCACATTCAAAGTCACTTAAATCACCTTCCTTCTCCATTCTGATGCTCATTTTGAACTTCAGCAGGTCAACCTGACCATGTCTATATGCCCAAATGCATTGAATTGCTGCCATGTAATTGGCTGATATATATGTATTAATGAGTGAGCATTAATGACCTAACAAAGTGTCTTGTGATTGCATTCCCCTTTTGTTTACATCAGAAGGAAAATAAATCTACTTCTGTTATACCAGTTTACTTTGCAAACAGTGTTGTATATCTTTTAATGGATTCCTGAAACAGCCTCTTTCACATGGACACAAGTTTGTCTTGTGAAAACTGTTTATTTTCCGTTGTGCTCTGTTAACACAGATCACTTTAGGAGCAACCACATCTTTGAAGGGTGGTTGATTAGGATATGAAAGGGAATCTCAACATGGCCAGTCACTGTGTTAGCTTCTTATGGACGCCCCAACATGAATAAGGCATGAGGGCTGCAGTCATCCCCACATCATGCATAAACCTCCCCTATTTATGACCACTCTTGGGCTTTAGTTGGCATAGATAGAAACAAATACCTACGCTTTTAGATCTTCTGAAGATGATCAACTATCTTAGATGGTTGCCCAATCGGAGATGTATATTATTTATTAAATTTTTCCATTGCAGGTCGCGGTCGGTTCAGAAAGTCATGACAACGTTTTTGGAGTTTGAATGGACCAAATAGCAAAATAATGAGTTATAACCGACAAGTCAGACTGAATAGGTTTATTTTTAGGCACGCACAGATTGTGAAATTCTGGCCTGATACCAGTGTTTTAAAAAACAAGTTGTCCAATAGCCAAAGTTGACTACATTGTGTTTTCATGTCAGTGTATTTCATCTTTGTACTTAAACATTCCCCTTTTTGTGCCTGAGAAACAAAGAAATCTTTAATCTTTTAAAATGTAGCTATTTTAAAGTCTTTGAGCTCTTGACCACAATCTAGTGCAAAACCGATGTGACACAACTAAAATATAGGCCACTGGCTTCTGTAAATGTCATCTTATCTACTGATGCTGGATTATATTGGTGCTCTTTTGTAGCAACATGATGTCATTTGCACATGATTTATTGAAAGTAAAAGTAGACATTTGTACATAAGGCATTGAATTCTGACACAGCACTTTTCACATGTCCTGCTGTCTTCAAATGACTGAATCTTTTAATGAACTGCTGGTACTTACAGTCACTTATATTGTATTAATTGCTGACTATGCAATGCTACAGTGATAAAGTAGAGAGAGCTGCGACTATTCAGATCCTCTTTTATGTTTGGGCACTACAGTATGTGTTATAGTATGTGGAAATTGCTAGGTTAGCCAAGTGTGTCAGATGTGTTAACAAGTGTTAATAAACTGTAACTATATTCTATTGTACAGTACATACTATAATTAGACACACATGTGAACTGCCCACCATTGTCATCTTCCATGACATTTAGAACCTCCAGAGAGGCATGATAAGAATATTGACTTTAGCCAAACTGTGATTGGCAAAGACACTGTCACAGGCCCAAACACAATGTCATCTGAGTACACTCCATGATTCAGAAGCTTATAGAGCCACCTTTAGCAGCAATAACTCAAAGTAATCATTTTCTGTGTGACTTTATCAGTCTCTCACATGGATGTGGAGGAATCGGGATCCACCAATTAGCCATAATGCTAGGGTTTGTAGAGCTCTTTATAAAAAAGGACTGTGTGGAGGAGATCAACTATTTTGAACTTTGACCGCGCTTAAGGGTGTACTGCATAGAGTCCTGTTCCTCGCCGGTGCACTTGTACTGCACTTTGCTCAACGCAGAAAAGAATGGGTTTCAGAGCGTAGCATGTGCTGCTTCCTATGTGAAAGGGCCTTATCACATAGGAAGCGGCACACGCTGCTCTGTGCTCTGAAACCCATTCTTTTGTACGGTGTACGCCACGCAATAACGGGTTCCCCCGAAAAGTGCAGCTCAGTGCAAGCGCGGTGGCCGGGGAGCCCTCGTGCATGCCCCGGTCAAAGTTCAAAATAGTTGAACTTTGAATTTGCGTAATATCTCTAAAATTAGAGGCATCCTATCTCAGAGTGATGCTGAAAAACTAGTTCATGCATTTATTACTTCTAGGCTGGACTATTGTAATTCATTATTATCAGGTTGTTCTAAAAGCTCCCTGAAAAGCCTTCAGTTAATCCAGAATGCTGCAGCGAAAGTACTGACAGGGACTAGAAAGAGAGACCATATTTCTCCCATATTAGCTTCTCTTCATTGGCTACCAGTTAAATCCAGAATTTAATTTAAAATCCTTCTCCTCACATACAAAGTCTTAAATAATCAGGCCCCATCATATCTTTCAGACCTCATAGTACCATACTATCCCAATAGAGCACTTCGCTCTCAGACTGCAGGCTTACTTGTGGTTCCTAGGGTATTTAAAGTAGAATGGGAGGCAGAGCCTTCAGCTTTCAGGCCCCTCTCCT
>VUQI01038159.1:0-38397 GCA_015106735.1 Paratilapia polleni | reverse complement strand
CGACCCCCTATGAGCAAGCACTTGGCAACAGTGGGAAGGAAAAACTCCCTTTTAACAGGAAGAAACCTCCGGCAGAACCAGGCTCAGGGAGGGGCAGCCATCTGCTGAGACTGGTTGGGGATGAGGAGAAACAGAAGAGAGCAGAGGGAGACAGGACAAAAGAAACACTATGGGAGAGAGACAGAGTTTAATAATAACTAATGATTAAATGCAAATGGTGTATAAAACACATGGAGAGTGAAAAGAAGTGATGAAGAGGAAGTGCTCAGTGCATCATGGGAAACCCCCAGCAGCCTAGGCCTATTGCAGCATAACTAAGGGATGGTTCAGGGTCACCTGATCCAGCCCTAACTATAAACTCTATCAAAAAGGAAAGTTTTAAGCCTAATCTTAAAAGTAGAGAGGGTGTCTGTCTCCCGAATCCAAACTGGGAGCTGGTTCCACAGTAAGTATCTGAGTATTTCCCCACACTTCCACACATTCGGTCATATATTCATATAGTAGGTTATATACAGCATGCATATTTTATTCAACAACAGAGCTGCAATGAAGCCATCTTCTGGTCCAAAATAAGGCTGATCCAGTGTTTTATAGTTTTTTCAAATGTTCTATTATTGCACTACATTTCTGAGAAGCTCATTACTCTGTCTGGTTTATCTGACTCTAAATCATTAAACCAGTTGTGACCACCCTCACAAAAACAAGCCGTGTTTAGCCGGGACTCCTGATTGTGTTCCTGATGTCTATGAGATGTTGACATTTCCTCCAAACAGACATTTCCCCCTCTAAACTCTGGGTTCAGTTTAAATGTAAACTGTCAAATAAAAGACTTAAATAAGAAAATAAAGAGATCTAATTTTTCAATATTTCACCAACAAAGCATGTGATGAAAAAGATTAGAGGAAAGAACAAGAAACTGGAGGCTTGCCCACTTATCTGATCTCACTAGCGGCTCATTAAGGAGGGGAACGTAGTGGAGGAAAGTCCAGGACTATCAGCACTCCTTAGTTTTTGGATGATTGCCTTCAGCATGCTTCACTGTGGGTTTGATCCACTGGTCTCTAAATGGGATCCATCAGTAAACAGGACTTTTTTCACTGATACGTCTGAGCCCACCTGTAGCATTTGCTCTTGTTTCTCCTCCTGAAAAGCAGTTGAGAGCACCGATGAGTTTAGACCTTTTTTGGGTGCTCTAAGGTTATATTTTGCCAACTTGTCTACTGGAGATGGTACGGGTTAAAATGAAAACAGGTTTAAATGTCCAGTGTTCTTGATGTCATAAAGTTACAGTACACTCACACAGCAGGTTTGTCATTAATAAATCAGACTTGTGTTGCTGCAGCAGAAAGAAGACAGAGATGTAATTTTATTACATGAATCAGGGGTGCAGATTTAAACCACACTTTACCTGAAAAAGTAGTGAGCAAAAGTGCAAATTGTTCTGATAACGCAGAGTTACTGCTGTGAAGTGTCTGCATATGTATATTTGTTCTCTAAATAGTGTCAACATTAGCTAATGTAGATCCCTGGAGATTATTAGCTAATTTTAGCTTTCTGAGCCATTAGTCTGCTGCCAGCCAAGGAGCTGAGGTCCTTTATTATGTTAGTTTGATAAAGTTTCTGATTCTGGTCGAATTGGGCTTCATTCTTTGTGTATATTACATTTATGGACAGTGAACTGAAGCACAGGAAGAAACCCCGACTTTCATTCCAACCAACCAACCAGATCCAGGTGACGGCAAATCAAAAGAAGGTTTCCTCGTATGTCAGCGGCCAGCAGCTGCCCATATTCAGTTGGAATACTGTTCTAAATTTGTGCCTCTTACTGGGTTGTAAATTCAGTTTCACTCTAACATTTCATACGTTTTGGGCGACAGCACAAAGACTGAGAGAGGAGGATAGAGAGGGTGAGGAGGAGACAGAGATCTCTAAACATACTACACAGTGCTTTTAACTTAGCTGTCACATTAGTTATAAAATCCTGAAGAGAGTCTGATTGAAAATGTTGCACCTGTTGTTGTACCTGATTCATTTGTTTCTCATGTCTCCTCCAGACTGCACGTGGCCTCCATCTAGTTTAGATGGAACTGCCAAACCAGTCCAGGTTCTTTTGGACTCCTTTTATGGTCAACTTCCTGGAGGAATGTGCTAAATGTGGCATGAAAGAGGGGGAGTTTTGTCTGATGTTTGAAGGATATGTTGATTTTTAAACAATTAAAGAGCAGATGCATTTTCTAAATATATCTACATTTATTTTCCCACTGTTAACGTATTACCATTATCTCTGAATGATAGCTTGAGCGTTGCTATAAGTTTATTTAATATTTAATTGGTAATTAATTGTTATTTCCTTGAGTGGGAGGAGTTACTGGCTATATAGACAGGAGTTGCAGCTCCTCCTGAGGAGTATTGTGTGTCAGGCCATGATGGTGAGCAGGCCACAGTGGCTGTACTGCCGGGGGCCCGACTGAAATGGGGTTTAGCCCGGTGCAGAATTGTTTCTCTAGTACTTCGATTTAGTTTTGGATCATCTTTAATTTGGAGATAATAGTTATTTTTCATTTGTTTTCTAGTAAAATTCTTCTCTTTGTTTGATTTTTCTTCAGTTTGGCCACACTGATCCATGCTGTGAAGAAAAGAGGAATTAAAAAGACGCTGGACTGTCGATCTGTTGGAAAGCCTTTTGATTCAGCAAACCCTCACAGCTTCTGGGGTCATGCGTTTGAGCCTCTCTTCTTTTAAATCATGACACACAGTAAACAAAAAATGTTTGTATCTTCATGCAAAATATAAAAAAATACACAAAGAACAAGAGCATTTGTTGAAAATGAGGATCTTTGTGGTATATCTGACTGTTCGGACAGATTTAATGTGAGACAGGCGACTGCGGTGCAACATGTCTTTCCTTGAAATTACTTTCTATTAAACTTTCTACTCCGCTCTTTGTTCTGTGACATGAATCCAAGTTGAATTATCATTGAACCCACCCTGAGTGCAAAACTGTAAGTTCACAAATTTAAACATGTTTGATGATCTTTGTTGTCCCCATTTCTGTGCGATTACCCTACTCCTCCTCTTCCTCTTCTTCCTTCCCTCGCAGCTCTGCCTCCTGCATAAACCTCAGCCTTTTCAGCCTGTTTGGGTGTTGCTGTGATAATGAAGGTGAGTGAGCGAAGGAGGGGAGGTGCCAAGAAAAATAAAGACCTCTTATTATTGCACTTAAGTTTTGTTGATGCGCATCAGTTTCACTGTGTGGGAGAGCTTTGTAAAAAAAAAATTCCCATGGGTTTAAAGGTGTACTCAGGAACATTGTTCATGTTTTAGATGTTTTTTAGTGACTCTGTCTGAAGTGATTGTGACTTTAAAAAATTATACCATTTCCAACTTCACAGCTGGTGGATTGCCTTACCTCAATGCCTCTCTTTCACTCAACTGCATTCGCAGTGAACAACACTAGCTAACGTTAGCTTAGAAATGGAGTCACAAATTCCACATAATGAGAGAAAAATCCCCCCAAAACTGGAGCGTCTTCATATGTTAGCAAGGAAGCAAGGTTACGGGGTAGCTGCTACATTGGGTAGCTCGCAGTTTGTCTGTCTTAGCAGACAAGCTAACAATAACTAAAATTTGTCCAGACTAGTGCGGCTGATCGGTTTGGTAAATTAGCTTGCTGTTCAAATTAGATACAAATTAGATACAAAATTCATGCATCATAGCTTAGTCAGCTAGCTAGCAGGCTAACAATAGCTTTCTTGCTTGCTAACGTTATTGCTAGCAAAATCATATCTAGTGGGGAAATGCTAATTAGCTAGCTCGAAATCGTCTTTCACCAGCTACCATGATCCATGATACTAACTTGTATTAAATAAAATGATATTGATTTCAATAATAAATAATTTAGCTGACAATATGACGTAATTGTAATAAGTAAAAGTGTTTGGTTAACTAGCAGTTGCCTCCTACAGTAATAGCCAAGAGCATGCACCTTAGCAAGCTAGCTGTATTTAGCTACACCCAGGTGTACAGTATATATGCTGCTGGACAACATACACAGTACATGTAATATTTCAGGACAGTCTTGTTTCAGTCTCATTACAGTTTTGCCTGATGCTAGCTTGCAGTGCACACAATCGCTAGCAACACTAAACTGACTGTAGCTCACTTAACAGCTTCAGGTGTCATTAATAGAAACACTTTTGTGGGTTTTACACCTTTAAATCACAGCAGCGAGGAAGAACGCTGACAGAATTAAATGACACTGAGTGAAAAAATAAATAAAGCAGCAGCTCTAACAATGGCAGGCCCAGTCTGCTACGTAATTCAAAATGCTGAGTCACCGTTTGATCCGCCTCAGAAACAAACTGCCTCTCTCAGTGCCAGTTTTAGACTTATTTTAATTTCCAAACATGGCAGAGTGAAAAGGTCCTTCCCTCCCGTGGCACTGTGCCTCTGATTGTGATGCACGCTCGTGTTTGTTGATAAGGTCACAAAAGACCTCGAGTGTTTGCGCCTGCTTTTTGTGGGCGAACATAAACGTTTTGGGTAACAGAAACAAACCTCAGCTGACAGCGAGCTGTGAGCGAGTCATGTGTGAGCGAGCTCAGAGATAAGATGGAAATTCAATAGTAAAATTAAACACAATTAAACAGCTGAGTAATAAGGAAATGGCACAGATGAGTTGGCACACATGCAGACAGCACAGCAGGGAAAGACAAAGACTGAAGTTCCCATGAATAAAAAGACTGATAATGAATGGAAAATGTCATTAGAACAAACTTAATATTACAGCAGATTACAAACATTAAAGGAAATGAAATGAAGCCCTGTCTTCGGTGCAGCTTAATCAGCCTCCTGAGCAGTCTGTACTCTGGTGCTGTAGGGAGAAGTAACATCTTAATGAAACACGCAAAGGGTTTCATATGTTTACATGCAGACGTCACATACTTGCAGAAATCTGAGTAACACACAGATCTACAGTAGTTACCCTTGAGGTCCAATAATTAGCCCTAAGCGGTTTATTTGTGTACCTTTTTCGGTACCTTTAGGGAAAGACATGGACTTTTACACATTTTTTCTGACAATGTATATGCACTTCATTAACAGGAGTGCTTCCAGGATTTTTCCAGTGGGGTGCCATTATGGTAGCCATGCCCTCTACAGAGGGTCAAACTGACTTAGATACAGTAAGCGAAGGGCTACATTTTGTACAGCTGATTATAAAACATGACACACAAAGTTCTAAAATACATTAAAATCTATTAAGACTTGATAGACATGATAGACTGATTTAAAATAAGTCTTGATTTTTTTTTTCTCTTAAATGTGCAATTCTTTTCTGGTACATTTTTAGGTTATTTCTCCTAAATTTGTCAATTTTTTCCTGTAAATTTGCGATTTTTTTCTCAAAAATTTGAAGGTTTTTTTCTCATACATTATCCAGTCTTTTTCTCATTAATCTTCCATTTTTTCTCATAAATTTCTGTTTACAACAGATTAAAAAAACAAAACAGGATTTTAATGGTCAGTGCAGCAAATTGCTTCACCTTTCAAGGTTCAGCTGGAAAGAAATTCACGTTTGGACTCCTGGGATTAATAACTCATAGGAAATGTTATTAGAACACCAACAACACCTCCAAACATATCATTATATGACATGACAGACAACAACCTACAAACTCATATTCATTAAAACAAGTCATTTTCAGTCCTGGACCCAAAAAAAACTCCCACACCTTTTGGAGTTTTTTTCTCTTTAATTTGCTGTTTTTTCTCATAAAAGGTTCAAATTTTTTCTCCCAAATTTTCAAATTTATTTCTTGTAAATTTTCTGTTATTTCCTCGTAAAGTTTAAAAAATTTTATCATAAATTTTAATGATTTTTTTCTAATAAATTTGCCAGTTTTTTTGTAAATTTGTCAGTTTTTTTCTTGGAATTGTGCAGTTTTTTTTTAAAAAAATACATTTCCCATTTTTCCTTTTTCTTTTTTTATAAGAAAAAATTCACAGATTTAATAATTTTTTCTCTGAATTTTATACCCCTCCCTGCCCAGCCCATTCATTTTTTTTATCTTCAGTGGTCTGAATACTACATGTACATCACTGCTCACTTCGTAACTCATTTTCTGTCGTTTTCTTTCAGGTGTTTTCTGTGTCCTCACACCTCACCGTGGGAAACAAAGGTCACCAGTCTCCTCCTCATCCTCACCATCATCTGTCTCTCAGCCAGGCGTACACAAATAGGAAAGGACAGCAGCTGAACAGTAACACACACACACACACATCCGCTGTATTTGTGCTGTTTGTGCAGTCTTATCGGGCAGAGATAGGGGCAGCTGAAGGGATTGTCTCAGGACCTCAGCTGAACCCCTGAACCTGGAGGCTGTTATCATGACCTCTGACCTCTCACACAAGCACACACACACACACACACACACACACACACACACACACAGATAAATTCGCTCCTGCAGTTCAGGTGATTTTGGAGAGCCTGCTGAACGTGTGTGTGTTGATGGTTAATGTGTCCCTGAAGGCGAGCTGGAGAGGAAAGGGAGCGGTTGTCAGATGAAGAGCATTCACACACAGACACACACACACACAGAAAGAAGCTGTTAGCCACCTCTTAGCTTTTGTTATGCAAAGTGCTCCCTGGAGGCGGCGATAGTAAAGCCATCTTCTCTGGTCTCAGGGGGAGTTTCCACCATTAGAAGGTGAAATACGGCCAGAGATGAAGCTCAGATCTCCTCTAACACAGTCCACATGTACAGCAGATCGAACCCGTCTCCCCGCTTCATGTCTAACTCCCCAAATGTTTGTTAGGCCTCCAAGTAGAAAAGATACCTGCCATTGTTCCCTGGAATCAGCCTGTAAAGAAGAGGCAGGTTTAGGGCTTTAAATGACGAGCACCTTCTTCATCTTCGTGACTTTCCAGCGAGCAGGGAAGGCCGAGTGGCAAAACTAATCCCTCGCTGATCCAAACATTTCTCATCTTCATCCCAAGAGCAGCAAGACAGGAAGAAAAAAAAAGCACCAACGTCTTTTTATATTAAGCATGAATGGACAAAAATAGGCCCTGCAGACCTTCTCAGTCTGACCTGTAGCATCTTAAAAAGAAAAGAAAAAAAGAGGCAGCTTTATACGAAGGAATCTCGACGTTAATGACTGCAGTGTGTCTGTACAGCTTTAACTTTCCATGCATTCATGTATATCTGATGACTACATGAATGAAACAACTGAGAGAAGAATAAGAGCACTGCATGTCCCCTCACTCTGTTTCTTATCTTACTGAACTGTCTGATCCGGACACTGATTTAACCCGACCACAGGTTTATAATGCTGGGAGTGCAGGCTGGGGATGGATGTTCACCACGAAACAAATGAGAATGAATTTACAGGTAGATAAATGGAAATGGATTAAAAGTGTTGTTTATATTTTTAAAAAACGGTTGTCAATGTTGTGTGCATGTCTGTTCAAAACCATTTAGTAACCAAATTAATCTCCATTCTAATCTTTAAAAAAAACAAAAACAAGATGCATGCATTTTATTTCTTGAACTGCAATCATGTGATCGATACTTCTTGCTCTGTAAAGGGGCGTCCACGCAACAAGTAACTAGCAGCAACGTGGCAACCACAGATCATACCAAGTCAACCTTTTCTTTCATGCCTTGCAGTAGTTTCACTTCCTCCTTTGTGACTCTCTTGATTACTTTCTCTGGTGTCTCTTTCCCAATCAGCCCTCAGTGCATGAAGAGTCCTGTCTTTCTCTGTCTTTGTCAGATCATCTGTGGTTCCACCTGTTTTGTACCTTTGGATTTATTCACCTTTTGTAGCCTTGTTCTAGATTTAAAGTACCAGCTTTAAAATAAAGTTTGCTTTTTGTTTTGCTCCATGATTTGGTCTTCATTTGGGTCCACCTCTGAACTGAACTGAAGGATTTGGGTCATTGCAATAACCTCAGGTTCAGAATTGTTCCACCTCTTGTTTATTTTAATGGTATTTATATTTCAACAGGTCATATTTAAATTCAGATATCCAGCCTTTTAAGTCAGTATGACCCTCTGGAAAAATCCTCTAAAGGCTGCTGAAGAAAATATTTACAGCTGAGACAGACAGGCTGGTTTTAAGGAAAGAAATCAGCCGATTTGTAAGGCAAGATGGAGAGGGAGACGAAGAGGAGAGATTAGGGGAATGGAAGGATTTGGAAAAACACACGAGAGGGTGACGGTGAAAGGCAGGGACGAGCTGACCGTATTCTATGTCGTTTTATTAGAGAAAATGTACTTTTTTTTGGAAAAACTTCAGTTTTTCTGCTTTTTGCTACCCAGGTTGGTGATAAAAGGTAATTTATACAGAGTATTTTTTAAAGAATGTCGAGGATCCTCCCTTTTCTTTCTCCAACAGGTATCAACACAAGACTGCAGCACTATCTGACTGTATGTGTTTACAATGAAAATGGTGGGCTTCCTGTTGGTGTAGGGCACGGCTCCAAGAGGCTTTTTCGTACGTCTTGGGATGTTACACGTGTGCATCAAATTTCAAACACGTGCATGAAACACAGTGGCGGGGCTACGTCATTGAAATCATGTAGGTTACATGATAGAGCCATTCTGCAGCCCCCATATGCAAAAACCATAAAATACATTTTCACTGTAAGTTATAATACCAAAGCAGGTCCAATGGGGCCATCACACGTTCAATGCTCGGGCCCTAATAAACGCCAACATACCTACAAGATGCACAAAACACCTGCAGTGAAATTATGAAATTAAAAAAATTATAAACTAAAACATGTCCCTGCCTTTCACAATAAAAGCCCTCAATATATGCACTCAGGGCAGCAGCAGACGAAACTCTTGCTGATAAGCAACTGTATAAAATGGCTTACAGAGGCACACTGAAGCAATTTACAGCTGATTATGGGATTAAAACAAAACCTTATCTTTATTTTTTTAGTTATAAACAGAAGTTTATTTTTTCCTAATACAAATATTTTAAAAGTGTTGTTTTTACCAGAAATGTCTGATACATGGTGCTGATGAGACAGAAGATTAAAAGATTAGAAGATCAACTTTCCACCGAGTTTAAATATTTAAACTTTGGCAAAAAATATTCACCTCACGCTGCATTGTGAAAACCCATCAGCTGAGATTCTCGTGACACCACCGACAATCATAAATGTAGGAGGAGGTTATTGACGCCATTTGAGGGCAGATGGAGCAGGAAAAAAAGGAGAGCTCAGGGAAAAGTGAGAGAAATCGTAGGACTTTGTGCTGAGTTGTGAAAATGTGTTTTTGTTAGTTGATTCCAGCTATTGGCTGTACTCTTTCACGTCCCGCTGGCTGCTGAGGGCCAATATTCACGGGTTTCCAATGCAACAGAATTAAAGTGAGTCACATGAGCTGAACCTTCGCTTCGTGTTTGGTGTGAATGCACCATAAGACGGACATTTTTCTAACATCTGGCTTTCATGGAATGACTGTTGGGACTCGTAGTGTACGAAGCAAAGGAGTCAACCTGCAGGATCCCGTGATGATAGTCTTTACTGTTTTCTTTCCAGAGTCAGGCAGATTTTTGTGGAATATGATGAAAACACCCACAAATGAAAGGAAATGCAGTAACAAAGACTGAGAAACTCGGTGGAAGATGATTGAGAGAGGTGCTGCTGCCAGTCTCAGTCTCTGACTTTTCAGTCACTTTCTTCCAGGTAAAACTTGTAAATCTGAATGTTTCTGGCTTCTTAGTCTTCAGCCTTGAGGAACCAAGTCTCACAGAAGTCAAGTCCAAGTCTGAGGTTTGCCTAAGACTTGGACATCCTTTTGCTAATCAGTTACTGAGTTCCTAAAATTGTTCCCAGTGCTGTTTGCACCTCCAACAGTCTGTCTGTTTTTTGTCTTAAAGTATGTGGCTCTCCTGTGTTTGCCGGACTAAATAAAGTCCCAGCACCCACCAACACTCCACCATTCCATTCCTCTCATTCCAGGAATTAGTGACGCGAAGCGTGGGGCCTTAAAGAAACGACGTGCTCTCCTCCTCCACCGCTTTGTTCTTTCTCACGCTGTGACCACTGGAGATGATCGTTTCTCTCTCTCTTCTTCCCATTGAATTCTTCCCTCCTCCTCCTCCTCTGCATTCCTGCGGCTGGAGCATTGCCTGGGAGTGACGAGGAGACATTCCTGGGACCTTTGTTGGGCTCAGGATGCTCCTCTGGAGAGAAATGAAAGGATGAGAGATGTTTCTTTACGACTGCAGATGGAGGTGTTGGAGGTAATAACGGCCTTTTTATTTTCACTTACAGTGGATGTGGTGAGTTTGAGCAAACTGTGTTCATGTAAAGAGTATATAAACAATCTTAAAGGACACCTTCTGTCTTCCAATTCATAGCAATAGTGCTAAGTCAAATATATCCCCTGTGCACCACCAAATAACAGGCTTTAACAACTTGAGTCAATCTCTGATTTAGCATTTCTCACATGTGGCACATATGGGTTCATTTTTATACCCAATGCCTCCCCTTTAGGCACATTTTATCCCATATGGGACCACCTCGAGCCCATGGGGGGCAACATTTTGTCAGAAAGAGTGTCAAAAGTAGCTCAGATTAGCACCAACCTATCTGCTAACTAGGGTGGACCCTGTTTTAGCCCATGTAGGTGGACTAACTTTATTTAGCCTTGTGGCACCTATAGGTTCACATTTAGACCAACTCACTCCACTTCAGGCACATTTTAGTACACATGGGGCCACCTCTGGTCCCGGGATAGTCCATATTCAGTCAAAAAGAGTCCACTTTTGGTCCACATTAAACTCTAATGGGCTCTATCCCAGATAGCAATGAATGTTTGGCCCAAACGTGGCCCACATCTAGAGTTTTCTTTGGCCCACATTTGGCCTTGACTGATGCAGTTGACTCAGAGTGAGTCTGGCTGCTGCAGTTTAGCCACAGGTCCACCTTAAATGAGCCAGATATCAGGTGTGTTGTGACATTTGGGCCACATCTGGTCCACCAAACCCTTCGCTGTAACCCATGTCAGGCCACACAAGTGCTGTAACTGAGCCAAAAGTAGCCCAGATTAGGCCCAAATGTGGGGAATCTGAGCTAGAGGATGGCTGTGTGTGAGCGTTGACTCCCATCACAGCTCAAAGAAATCATTATTTTAAAGATGAAGCAGGTTCTTTCTGCAGCTGTGGAAGTTTTCGGAGTTATTTATCTTTAAGCGGTTTATATGCAGCTGAGAACCAGACTGGAGGCTCTTATCACATCCGACTGCAGGACTGTGTGTGTATTGTGTGTATACAAAAGTCTGCTGACTAGGCTGGCACTCCTCTGATGGGTGAGTGTGTGTTTTGTGCCTATATGTCTGAGGAATGTTAATGCATGGTGGACAGAAATCAAGGACAATAGAAAAAGGATGACGTGAGAGGACAAAGAAGCTGGCAGGTCAGATTAATGAAGCTGAACAAGTCTGTGAAGTCTATGTGAGTCATGCACTCAGAGATGGTTTAATTGTTCTTAATCACATGATTGCATTGTTCATTGAATGTTTGCATCCATTTTTTTAGGCTCTGTGCTCCATTCTGTTAGTGGAAAGTTTAGTCTAAGATTATAACTAAACAATAATAGGGCTGGGTGATCATTCGATTTTTTTTAGCTTACAAAGATTATAAAAACAAGATGATCGTGATAAAATGATTACTTTGCTTTGTTTTATCTTGTGTTTTAAATCAAGCGCACCCTTTTCCTTTTACAGTTTGTGTTTTCAACACTCACATTCACAGTTTAGTTCAGCTCAAGTATGAGGTGATGTAGAAAAACGTCTGAGTCTCATGCTAAAATAGAGGTGTAATTAAAAGCTTAAGATGGGCCACGAATTTGTTTGTTATTTCCACATTTGCTTCATATAAGATTTCCAGAAAAGGATACCTGGATGAGTCAGGTGTAAACTCAGTGAGACGACCGTTACTGTCTCCTTTATAAGACGACACTTCAGACCTGCGTCAACACGTTTTCTTTCACCACTTTCACTGAAGAATAACTCAGTTATTCAAACTGAGACTGACGTGAGATTGTCAGCACATTTAGCTAATGAAGTGTGTCCTGTACTTGACTGACTGAGATTAATGCCTTCTCGGTGTATTTCACAACCCAAGCAAGTTTCCAACAAGCAAGAGGCAAAAAATGACTGGAAACCAGCTGATGGCTGGAAGCGAAGGGAAGTACCTGTACGCTTTGTGTCAGGTACATGAAAACAGTGAGTTAACCCTTAAAACAGCCACGTACACACACATCTCTTATCACTGCGGCCTCCGGCATGGCAGTGAGTAGGTGAGAAACCACCGTGTTTTCCTTCTCTTTCCCTCAAATTCAAACACACGAAAGAGTTTCTCACAATATCCTGTTTCCGAGCGCTGCCTCTTTAACGCTGGATCCCCCCGCGCTCGGCTGGAGGCGAGGAGGGAGTAACAGGCGGGCATGAGAGAGACGACCGCTGAGGGTTCACAGGCATCAGCGAGGGCAGCCTGGGCATTGTTCGTCTGAGTGGTTTATGTCTGGCATGAGAGAGGAAACCGTTGATGGTTCACAGTCAAAATAAACACTCCTATAAATCACCTTTGGTTAAATCCTGCTCAGGTATGGACTGGGTAATGCTACTGACTTTCACTTTCATGTTTCCTATGGTTTTACTTAGAAATGCCAGGACTGTTACAGAAAGAGACACATTATTTTTATATTACACTTTAGATTGGTCTATGAAAGCTTATCAGGGCCATTGTAGGTGAAAAAAAGTTGCAGACCCAAGAAAAGACTCTAAATTACTGTTAAAGACATCCATGGCTGTTAAGTGAGCTGCAGTTAGCATTTTGTAGCTCAATAGCATCGGGGAGGCTGTCCTGCACTGCTTGTTACACTATGTCCTGTATGCCTGTATGTCATATATGTTATGATGACGTAAAAACGCTACCAGTCCCAGAGACCTGGTGCATACATAGATGGTCTATGTTTCCATGTTTCCCATAGACTTTTCTGATTAGTTTCTGGGCTCAGATACTGACTAAATTGACTACTTTTATTTTTATTGCATGAAGAGATAAGAGTGCGATGACAAAGTACAGGACAGAAACAACTGCATTATACTGCTAACACAACATCTGCTCTTTGCAAACATCTGGACAGACAGCATGTTAACGCAAAACTAGCGAAGAATCCTAAACTTTGCTTTGTGTTCAGACCTACACTAAAAGAAAGATGTTGTGTATGTCTGCATTAGGATAGGGATTTGTGTTGGTGCGTGGGTCTGTAGGCTAAAGTTTATATAGTTAACTGATATTTATGTGAAAATGCATTTAAGGTCATGTTACGGAGTAACGCAAAAGTAATATAAGTGAGTAGTGTAAAAAATTATTTTCTACGTACTGCATTACTTTGAAGAAAAGTAATGTGTAATATGTAATGTGTAAAACATGACTTTTTTTGAGTAACAACCACAACCGTGCCGTTAACTTATCCACTAATTACTGCATGTTGCTATGTGAAATGCTTCTGTTTTAGCAGACACGCTGGCACTAGCTAACATTAGCCAGAAGAAAGCTCAGGGTTGGATTTGATTACAAAAACTAATCAATCTCTCCAATAATTAAATGGCCTCCTGATGCTAACCATAGTTTTCCCCTGATAGTCAAATTCCCATTTGGTGAGATGGACTTCAGAAAAAACTTGTTTTTTTCTGGCTAATGCTAGCTAACGTTATCTTACAAACAAATTACTTAGGAGCTAGCAAGCTAACATTAGCTCCCCTGCTTGCTAACATTGTCACTGGCAATTCACCAGCATGATCAGCTATGGATGAATTTACTGATCATATCAAATGAATACACTTGTCGTATCTCAATATTTTCACTAGTCTGAGGGTAACTGTGTTAATACTATCAAGTGTGTCTACATAAAGAGCTCTTCGAGTACCTGGATGGTGTATTCATAACACTCAAAAAGAGTACCGCGCTGAACACTTCTCGCCTTTCAGTGGTAGCCATCTTGGCTACAAAGCAGAAAGGAAGAGACCAACAAAACAATTTTCTTCCTGTAGAAAAAGGACACGATTAGTTAGCTGTAAGTTAGCTACAGCTGCAATAATGTGATGATGGTTATTTTGCAATGTTAGCTGATAAAGTAATTAGAAAATGCCCAGCAAAGTTACCAGATCAGCCTTGGACCTTTGGACAGATTAGCGGATTAACTTCGCACAAATGCTTGCCTTGGAAGTCAGATGTCGGAGCTGGAGTGACATCACTCCAGACTATAGCGCGTTCTGGTAGTAAAGTTGGAAATCAAGGAAACCCAGGATTTGTTTTGCTCCTTAGTTCATGGATAGAGCCTGGTCAATGTTCTGTGTATGGCTCATTTAGAGAGTCACCAATACACAACAATGGCAGCACAGATTACATGTTTTTCATCTTTACTAATGTTCACTGCTGCCAACTTGGATTGTTAATTCTGGTTTGGCGGGGCTGCTCTGACTGTCCAAGTTGGATATCCGACTTGAGGGGGTGTTCCAGTTGAAATTTAAGATTAGGAGCTCGGAAATTCAAACTTCAACTGGAGCGTACTACAAAGACAGCATTTTGCTACATGAGATATCTTGTAATTTTCAGTATTAGCAGGCAAGCTAGCATAAGCTAACATTTACCAGAAGAAAGACAGATCAGGGTTGTCGATTTGATCCCAAAAACCAAACAAAAGGTCTCATCCCTCTGTTAACTAGAGGTTCTGTTGACTGGCTGTGGTTTTACCATTTAGTCAGAAGGGCTTCATTTCACTTGGCTAATGTTAGCTAACATTAGCTTACAAGTTAAATGTTATCTTACAGGCTAATATTATCTAATGCAGACAAATAGCTTGATGCACCAAGTAGAAGCTAGCTGGCTAACCTTAGCTTCCTTCTTGCTAACATTGTCACTGGCCAAATACTATGTTAAGCCACATCAGTCATCAGCGTTTGCTGATGCTAGTGATTAGTGGACACTAGCTAATGTTAGCTACTTTTCCTCACTGTTAATGCTGGGAGTAGAAACATTTGCAGATAATCCTTCCTGGATAATCCTCATATAGCAACCATTCAAGTTATGGTACAATCCGTTAAGAAACTGCCAATAAAAAAGTGTTTAATACATCAAAAAAGTCACGAAACACATACTTAATTTTGAATTTTCCTTTAAAAAAGAGCTACAAGGTGCTCAAGTCTGTCTGTTGAACCACACCTTTCTGAGAGTGTTTTCTAATCTCTCTTCAAAGCAAACTGCAGATATCAAACCTCCCTCTCAGAGAAGCTAAATAAATATTTGAGTCGATCGATGAGCAGTGCTGCTCCTCACAATGCTATCACTGTCTTGTATGTGTCTCGTGCCAACAGAGCATTGTGAGCAGTGTTGAACCGGCATTGTGCTCCGGTTTCTTTAATGTTTCTGTGATCAATCACAGGAGCTACAGTGCAAACAGCAACAGACCTGCAGTCAGAGCAGGCGCAGCTTTCACGTTACTGGTTTACTTTCTGCAGAAAAAGAGCACAAACAGACATCTTAAATAATCTGAGAACACACCGCCTCCTACAATCCTGCAGCTATTACTGGAGGTTTTCCTGCTGCCAGGATTGTTTCACCTCAGTGACCCGAAGCAGAGAGTGAAACCAGCACCTGTTTCTCAGTCGAATCCTCCCCAGAGCTGGAATCTTTCCTTCCCATGGAGATTACTGCTTCTGCAGCTCCCTGATTTATGTTTCGTACAAGAGCTCAATAATGAAGAGATACGAGCCAGAGTGGGAGGAAGAGGAGAGGAGGAGATAGAGATGGGAGAAAGCAGAGGATTTCATGGTCATCAGGTCAAACACACACTTACACACAGTTACACATGTTCACCACACACAAAGCTCACGTCTGGTATTTACTGCTTCCTGGGTCGAGCAGAGCTAAAAGACGGTTTTATTGATCTCTTTGTGTGCACATTCAAGGCTTTCTGCATCATTAAGATGTCCTCTAAGGCAGTGAAAGGTGAAACATCTGCATTAAAATGTCTAAAAATGTTAAAATGATTGATTCTCAGCTGTATAAAACAATAACTCCTACTAAAGATAGTTCATCAATTTACCAGATGCCAACTTTCAGATGGAGTGAGACTGTGGGTGGGTTTCTTTTGGGTTAACTGGACCTTTAAATAGTTCAGAGGTGCCATTGTGTATCCAAGAAAGGCAAGAAGTCCCACAATAATACAAAGTGATACCTAAAATAATGAATTATTCATTATCAGCCCAAATCCACTTCCTAAACACTGATGATTCTGTTCTTATGTGATGAAAAATGATCAAACTTCAGCACCTCTTGATCATAGACTGTATATAAAAGATGGACGTGGCCTCCGTGACATCATCCATAGATCGCGATTGTGTTTTAGAGTTCATTATGTAAATTATGGTTATTAATACAGTCAGAAAAGGCAAATTATCCAGGGTGTGGTCACTGGGTAACTTCTCGTCAATCACAAGTCATTACCCAATGAGCAATATGATCTTAAGGTATAGAAGTTCCACTCACCAGCAGTTTAAATTTTCTTGGGAGGGGCAGCCAATCACAATAAAGTTGCCTTAAAGGGGGAGGAGCTAAAACTTCTTGTTACACACAGAGGATGAACTGAGGCCCTGTACTAAGAAGCAAGTCCAACATATCATCATCCAGGATATCTTCACGTTATCAGGCTAAGCGGTCACACAAAGGTGTGAGTGTGTTCACGTGAAAGAGGTGGGGTTTAGAGCATCTGACCAATCAGAAACATGGACAGGTCTGCTGGCAGCAATATAATATATGAGAAGGTCAACAATTACAAATAGTGTCCTGTTTTCAGGTTATATATAAATGTTTAAAGAACAATAAAATGTGTAAGAATCTTTATTTATTACTGATGCTTTTCAGGGAAAGACAAAGACTTTAGACGCCTTTACTGTCCGTGTACAGAGGGCCAGTCCAGGAATGGTGACGCTATTTTCTGGATAAATGATTGGTCAGTGGGGGGTGATTTTGTACGGGTGTACTTGTGTAGTATTTGTGCTTTGTGTCCATGTGCAGGAATCATCAGTCATTGTTAGATTATTTTGTTGAGCTGCTTTCTATCTGCTTCGTGCTGTTGTAAAGATCTACTTTGAGCATGAAGGAACGGGTTTAATCCAACCTGTCTGTGGCAGCAGCACATGTCTGTGAAAGGTGTGTTTGAGATTAAGTCATCCATTAAGGTTTTAGTGACTGAAACAGCCTGAAGCTGCCATAAAAGCCCACTACCTTTACTACTGCTACTGCTACTACAATTACTACTACCACTACTGCTGCTGCTGCTGCTGCTGGTTTATGGCTAAGCCTGCAGGCTGTAAAGTTACTGCTGTTCACACACACACAAACACACACATAGAGTTCACAGAGAAGATGTGTTTCACACCTGGTCAGGTGAGATCCACCTGGTTGCTCCCCTCCTCTTCACATTTCGTTCACCCCACGGCTACAAAGTGAGCAAAGGTTTTTTTTCCCTTTCTTCAACCTTTTGACCTCTGCACTGATGTGATTGTAAAAACATGAATTATAAAACCAGATTCACACACACACAAACATTTAAAGCATTCTTCTCACACACACACACACACAGACCCCGGCCTGCCAGATGACCCCCCAACCTTGACCCCTGTGAGCCTCAGAGACAGCCTGGCTCTATTTTCAGATCAACATTTGAGCAGCGCAACAGATAAAAGTGACAGCTGCTTTGCGGCTCAGTGAATGCGGACGTCATATTTAGGTGTTTCCATCCTTGGTTTGATTTCAGCTGATGTCCATCTATTAATAAAGGTATGTTTTCAAGTTCTGAAGAAGAGTGATTTCCAAAGTGTGGGTCAAGGCCCCCGCTGGGCTGCAGAGGTACTGCAGGTGGACCTCTGTAAGTCCATTCATCCATCCATTTTCAGCTGCTCGGCAGTCGGCTGTGTTCAGGTTAAACGTTGGCACAACACTGGCTGAATTCTGGCCCAGCAGTGGCGGCACAGTCGGCTGTGTTCTGATTGAATATCGGTGCAGTTTCCTGTGTTGTGGCTAAATGCCGGCTGAATTCGCTCATTATTAGCACAGTCATTCTGGCTGAATTTGGGTGACGCTCTGCTTTTTGGAAAATTCTGCAGTTGTTCCAGATGTTTGACACTGTTCTCATCTCTCTCTTGTAACTTGTAAGCCTGTCACATTAAGTGATTTTGATGCCTGATAAATAATGTTGGATTATTGTGTTTATTTCATGGGCTGTTTGGGATGTTTGTGGCCTTTAATATCTGGATGCTGATTATCATATCAACAGTGAAAGCACTGAAGCTTCGAGGCATTCAGGACTGCCCTAAAATTAGAGCTATGAAAACCTCAGGTTTTACTTTCTCTCCACAGATCAATAGGCTTCCACTGCATTAAAGCTGTTACAGGCTTTTCACGTGTTTCACTGTTGTCAGTTCCTGGTTTCACAAACATCCCCCCTGCTGTGAAATTGCCTCAGTTCCCACCTGTTAACATGATTTTCAGCCCAGTTTCCCCCTGTTCTCTGTGTCCTCTTCCCTCCCTGCAGGGATCAGGTGGGAATGATGCCTCTCCCTGCTCCCAGCCCCTTAACGCTGCCGCTGAGTGATGGGAACAGGCGACGTATGGCTGCTTTCTCATGGCTGTGATGTTTCTGTGCTGCATGCTCTCACAGAGACCTGCAGAGGTGGAAACAGTCGCACATAAACAGAAGGAAAACAGTCTGTGAGAAGCTGAGAAAGGAGGAAGAAAAGTATAATCATGATATGGTTATCTGCATTTTTTGAGCCAGGGTCACAGAGGCAGGAGTGTACAGGGGAGGGTGAAGCCCCAAACCCCCACTGAGGCTGGCCCATCACTAGAATATCTAATTCTATAACATAATACAATGAAAACACTTCATTTACATCAGAGTCTTGGTCTGATATTTTCCAACATACGGATATGAAGGTTGAAACAATTTACTTTAACTTCTGAGCAGCTGCACTTAAAATGCACAGTAAAGACTAAATCAGGGCTTCTGTTTTGACTTGAGACGTCAACATTTCAGAGGGACAATCATCAAACTCGCACTTTTCCCTGCATGCATGCACTACAATCAGCTGACTCCACTTCATGTGGAGGGAGGAGTTAAATAGCTGAGTGGTGTACAGCTTTTGAGGAGAGAAGATATGAACATTACATTCATTTTTATTGCAGGAAAGGACACAAACATGATGGTGAAATACGCCTGGCACTAACAACGGTCCATAAACACCAGAAAATATCAAATAAAAACAGAGTAAAAACTCTGTAGGAGTTAATAATGAGACTCACCTGTGAGTGCAGCCTGATCCTGGTTTGACGAGACGTTAACAGGAGCTGAAGATGTGCTTGTTGCCTCCAGCTGTTTGAGTTTATTAAATACCTGCACCTTCATAAGATCCATACTTTGTGCATGAAGTCACAGTTTTAATCATCTGTTGTTTATTAGAGAGCTGCTGTCCTCACGTTCAGGAGTCCCGAGCTCCATCACAGCTCTCACGCTATTTACGTTTGATCTGCTTACCAAACTAAACATATATTCCTGTTAAGATTTTTTTTCAGTTTTTCCTCTTTAAATTCACACAATTTTGAAACTTGATTAGCAAATAAATGCTGTGTTCATGGCAGTTTTTTCCGGCTCAGAACAATCTCCAGACTAAAATCCCTTTTTAATCCTTTAGATCTTCAGAAAGTCACGCGTGCCTTTGTGACATCTACGCTGGACTTAGTGAATCATCTCTTGTCCAAAATGCTGCAGTCAGATTACTGACTGGGTCAGAAAAGAAAGACCACATTACTCCAGTGTTAGCAGCCTTGCAGGCTTCCTGTGCATTATTGCAGAATCCAGTATAAAGCGGCACTGTTTGTCTTTAAATGGTGTCGTACCTGCACGTGTGGTAGGTCTGCTGCACCCAAACACTCCCTCAAGGTCCTGCAGGTCTGCATCCCTGCTGACTGTCCCAGAGTCTGAGAAAAAGGGGACCGTGCTTACCTACGTACTAAATTCAGTAGTGATTATAAATTATACTGTTCACACAGATGTTTACCTCTCCAGTTAGTATTTAAATTCAGTGGTATTTATTGTTATGAAAGTTTAAATTAAAAATGAGTTTTCAGCGTTTTGGAAGCAGATTTGGGCTGATAATGAATAATAATTATTTGGAGTATTATTGTGTTGTGGTGCTTTTTCCCCTTTCTTACACGAACAGCGGCACCTCGAAACTAAAGGTCCAGGTAACCCTGTCAGGTGAAGGTGTGGAGAGGACCTAAGTGAAGGAAACAAAATAATAAAAATCGAGCCTTTTAATTTGGCTGATGGCAGAATCCAAACAGAGAAACTCGAAACTGAAAAACCAGCACGAGGAACAGAAGCAAATCAGGGCAGCAAGACGAGGGAGCTGATCGGGGGACAGAAACAGACACTTAATAAAGAGGAGGCACGACTTTATATACGCTGAGGGCTGACAGGTGGGGGGAACGAGGTGAACTTAATAACACAGGTGGAGACAAATGGGGGCGGGGCCCACAAACAGGAAGTAAAACCAGAAGGAGACACACAGCAGAAAACTGACCTCAACAGGAAGTAACCAAAAGACCAGAAATCAAGACATGAACCAAAACTGAAACTCATCACCAGAATTAACATAAAGTACAAACAGGAACAGAAAAATCGAAACTTCAGACACGAGAGAAAGAAAACAGAAATGAAAAAAGACCTTTTTTATTGCTAAAGGTTGATAAAAGTTGTTGTGTGTGTGTTTGTGTGTGTCATGTGAGAAAAAGTTTGAGACCCTCCAACAGGCCATCCGTCTCACTCTTTCACCGCTAACACCGACCCTCGAGTGGGTGCTGGAGGACAGCTTTGTTTGTGCAGACTAAAAACAAAGTTCTCCCTCTCGCTCTCTCTTTGTTAGACTCGGGGTGAGAGTTCATTTGCTGAAGAAAAGCGGGGTCAGATGCATCGATTTGGCCTCGTGACCGAGCGGGAAGGAGGAGGAGGAGGGTCTGCAGGTCTGACCTCTTCGTCACTGTTGCAGTTTCTGCTCTGAGGCTGAGGTGTTTACTCAAGCAGTGGGGGAACACCAGGGTATCAACTTACCCCTCTGCTCAGCTGGGAGCTAACCAGGCTTCCTATTCAGGCCGTACTGTCAGTCAATATCTTCCTCTATTCATATAAAGGTCAGCGGGCAGATCCCGGGGCAGCGAGGCCGGCCGGTGCTGAGGCCCACGCTCTGTTTATGTGGTAACCCCGCTGCTCTCAGAGAGAGTCTACAGAGAGGAGCTTTAAGTCCTTTTTAATCATTTCGTTCTGATTTATTACAACCTGGGTCGTAACTCGATGGAGCCTGGCCCTCCTCCTCCTCCTGAGATCCGAGAAGGTGTTGACACGGCGAAAAAGAAAGAAGAAAAATTAATCATTCCCAAGTCTGAGTTTCTCTGAATGTTGTGTGATTGTTGTTGAACACATGGCAAAGGACACGCACAGCTGGCCGCACTTTGATGTGGAGCACATGCGTTTTGCATTTAATCTGATTGCAGTGTCACTGTGTGTGTGTGTGTGTGTGTGTGTGTGTGTGTGTGAATCACAGGGAGACGAGGCTTACCCCGGGACATGGTGGGTGACCCTGACAGTGTGAAACGCAACCTGACAGGACAACAGGGAGGGTATATTACCACAAAGTCTCCACAGCGTGTGTGTGTTTATGTGTGTGTGTGAGCTTCTGGTGACTGCAGGGTGTCCCTCAGCCTTATCTGAGTGGCAACACAAACATTAGCGGGCAACGACGCAACACATCAGGGAATCGAACAGCTCATAACGGGACTCAGAGTGGGAAAGTTTAAGCAGAGTACTTCTCACCAGCACACACACACACACACACACACACACACTCCAGCTCACATAACTTATGAGTGTGTTTGGGAATTGGCTGGTAAAGACTGCCCTCCAGTGGACAAACAGGTGCATTAACTTCTCTCATGTTTAGTTTTTAAAAGTCCTTCATACGTGATCTTTGTTGCACTTTCACAGTGTTTTTTATAACCAAATAAATAAATAGAAATAAAAATGGCTGATTAAACTTTTAGAAACAATGAAAAGAGTCATGCACATCGTCGTGTTAAACAGGATGGATGATGGATCAAAAAATTGGGGTCAGTTCATATAAAACTCAACTAAATCTGTTAGAGGTTCCCACCTGACCCCCTCAGAATCAGCTGAGTTTTATACACAATATCTTCAGTATATTTAAAGAAGTCATGCAAAGTTTCACCTTCGTACTATGACATTTTTCAGAGTTACAGCCCCTCGAAGGATCAAAATTTGATGCTTTTTTCGAGCATTTTGATCCCTCATAACTTCATCAGTACAGCAGATATCCACATTCAATTTTCAGGGCTGAAAAACACATTTAAGCTCTGTTAAAAAAAATCTGCAACCAAACCAGTTTCACACCCACTCCAAGTGTCACAAACTGAAGACAAACTCTTTTTGTTCAGCACAATTTTTTATCTGTAACCAGCTCTGAGCGTCAGTATGATGGGATACATCAGAGTTTGAATAAAGAGCAGCAGTTTAATGTCTGTGACGCAGAGGAACAGAAACACACATTGGCACCCTGGATGTTCGATCTGTTTTCTGATCATTCACTGCAGAAAACTTCAGAAAGTATGAAAAAAACGTATGCAGAAATAACACCGCTGTTCGCGTGTTCTAGATGATAGTTTGGACAGATGGCATCGATCAAACAACTTTAGATCCTGAAGACGTTTTTTAAAATCCTTGAAGGACCTGGATCACAGAGGGTCCCCGGATCAGTGGATGGTCTATTCAGCTTGTGACAATTTTCTTCTGGCATAAGACGTCCCTCTTACTCACTTTACTAAACTTTAGATCAGCTGCTGTGATGCTTGTGTTCGGTGTCCTCATCTGCTGCTTATCCTCAGATCATGCATTGAGCCTGCATGCTATGCTAGAAAAATAATCAACGTTTGATCCAAAAAGAGTAAAATGCAGTGAGAGTGGAGACGGAGAAAGAAAAGAGGGGAAACATCTGTGGAAGGCTGAATTTTTAATAACTTTTTTGGCCCATGCATAAAGCAAAACATGTCAGGTTTTAAAAAAAACAACAATAATAATAAGAAGAAAGTGATGTGTAACTTCCTTGCCCTGTCTTGTTGATTTCTTGATAAGCTTCCACCTCCATCACTAATCTCTCTGGGACCTGTTGGTCACACTGTGCTTTGGCCTGATTTTGACTTTGTGCTTCGAGGATTTCATTTGCAAACATGGTGCCACAACATTCGTGTGTTAAACAGCAAAAACTCCTCACAGAGTTTTTCTCTTTATTAGAAGAAGGAGATGAGCGTCTTTTTCTCCTCGAGGATGGACCGGGAGGATCGTTTTTATTTGTGGATATGCTCTGGAATGAAGTTGGACTCTTTTCTTCCATTTATCTATAATTTTTAGTTTCTTTCTTTCATTCTTTGGCTCTTTGTCACCCTGTGATCTTGTCCTCCTCTCCCTCAGGGGTTTCCATGTGCCATCAAGACCTGGACCTGGTTCAGTGCTGTGTAGGAGCTCCAAAGTGCAATCAGTGTCAGAGCTGTCTTTGCTGTAAATCAGAAACACTCTCAGTCCTCTTCTGATTGGGTCAGAATCATCCTGAAGTAAAAACCCAAAAGAACAAACACATTTTAGGAATAAAAACGTACTGAGTCATGATATGTGCATGGGAACAGGCTTTTATGGAGCACTTTTCTAGTCTCACTGACCGCTCAGAGCACTAATACTGCAACAACATCTGCTTATGGTCAGCTGCAGGTAGGTAAAGGTGGTCGAGCACTCCCTTCATCGTATACCTAATGACGTTATTAGTTTCTCTAATCTAACGTTTCTTTAAAGAAGTATTATATGATATAATCTGAGCAGGTAGGGAGCACCCCGAGAGCTGAATGTAGAAAATATCAGTTAGCTATTGGCTAGCAAGCTACTTTAGTTAACTAAACACTTCTAAATATATTAATGTTCAAATAACCACCGTTATGTCATGTGAATCTTAGCCTTTTGTTTTTTTGGAGCCAGAATTGATCGTATATTTCCGTTACTGTCCAAGAAGTCTGGGCTTCAGTTTTGGTGAGTGAAATTCTAGGATTTTAATTGGATGTTACGTAGCACTGATTAGCAGGTATCTGGGTCTGTGTGTATAACCAAGCCATCTAGCATTAGCTGGTAACTTAGCACTCCATCCTCTCCTCCAAATGTGGTCACTTCTGGCTGCAAAAAAAAACAAAGCACTTTGTGTCGAGGCCTCTAAATTTGGAGTCCAGAAACCAATGGGCGATGTCACAGTGGCTACTTCCATCTTTTATATACAGTCTATGTTTGTAGACTGGCTCCGTTTGTGGACCGACAGGAACAGCTGTTGTTGGCTGTGATCAAAGTGGACTGGGGCCTGAGCACCGTCAGTCCCTGTGTTCAGCAGGGCCATTCTGTTCGGGATTATCACACCAGTGGTTCAGGGATTAATCCCAGCAGAGACATGGGAACCAGGGACAAAGGGGCTCCTGAAGAGGGGGCGCACTGCCCGAGTGCATGCTGGGAGTTTGGCCTCATGAGCCCTATAGGTGCCAACAGGTTGATACAGAAATAAGAGGGCTCTCTCTTTTGCAGACCCCTAAATGGACTTTTTCATTTAATGATTCAGTTGGCTTGTTCTGAATTAGTTTGATTTTGACTGTAAAGAACATTTTCATTGAAGCTACAGCCACATTTACATATCTGAGTTATCATATTTATAATGTTTAAAGCTTCAAAAAAGCTCTGAAACCTCTAAATCCAACTTAAAAAGTGCAAAGACAGGACTCTCAAACTGAATAAAGTGCTGTATGAACCACGTTCTTAAAAACCTACAGATCTGAGGACACCCGTGTAAGGATTTCTAGCTCATGTTTGTGTCTCTCTTTTATCAGTGTTTACCATAGCCTGTATTTAAAAGATGGACGTAGCCTCTGTGACACCTGTGACAGGTTTGTGAAGTTGTGATTTTGAAGGCTTAAGCTCAGCTTTTTAAAACCAGATGGATGCAGCTTCTTTGGGTCTGAAAAATGAAGCCACTGTGGACTTAAACCTGCCAGCAGGGGGCGACTCTTCTGGTTTCAAAAAGAAGACTGATTATGTGGTGTAAGAGAAAATGAGCCTCCTCCTCCCTCGATTTATAGCCTCAGTAAATTATTTCCCAGTGAGTTTATGGTCTCAGTCACTAGTTTTAAGTCTTATTGAATAAAACATGTTTATTTTGTAAATTATGGTAAAAAGGAGGATAAACCAGGACAAACCAGTGCATGCTAGCTGGTTAGCAGCAACTGAACTTTCAAAATAAGAGCAAGGGGATTGTTGACTTGTAAATCGATCATGTTGTTGTCCCAGACAGATGAAAAAATAAAAATAAAACTGAAAATATACCTGGGAAACCCTACATATACACAAAAATATGTTCATAAATAGTAAATATCAGCGAAGCTTTAATTCATTCAGTGATACCGGCATGTATTTTAATTTACAAACAGGCCTTAATTAAAAAATAAGAGTCAACTGTACAGCAGATTGACACAGAAAAGTTGGACTTTAAAACAATCCATCATTTCTAAAACAATTATTGTATTTTAACATATTTCAGCTCTTTGTGTCACGTTTCCGTTCAGTTGTTCAGTGTGTCCCCCTTTGCTGACTGTGGCCTTTCGGAGAAGAAATAATGATCTAAATGAATGGAGATGTTATTGACTGAACACATGAGGTCTTTACAAGTTTGGTATTTGCTAAAGTCTGACCTCTGACCTCTGAGTGTGACTTCAGCGGCGTCATGTGTCCACGCACGATCAGACCGAGCAGAAAATCCTCTCTTTGTTTGCTTAGCTTGTTCGACTGTTCCTGAGTCTGTCCCCCTCGTCTGTCCAACGGCTTAAAGTCCCGGCCTGATTCACCTCTTCCATCCCCCCGGGGACGGGCGTCTGAACCCCTCACACACACACACACACACACACACACCAAATACCACTAATGCCACTTGTGCAGCAGCACCTTTTCTCTCACACTGTTTCACAAACATGAGCTTAACCCTGCAGGACCCTTAAAGACACACACTTCATTAATGCAGCCACACAGGCGGCACCTTAAAAACTCTCTTCATTTCCCCCAATTTACCTCGCAGCTACAGATGAGTGACAAATTAAAGGAACAACCTGAACCTTTAACCCTGCAGTGAGGAGGTCTGGTGGCTCCAGCAAGGTTTGTGTCCAGCATTTATAACCTGAGTGGTCTCTTCATCAATAAGTCTGAATGAAGAAACTAATTCAGACTTACAAGACACCAATAACAAAAACACAGAGCTGGAGAAGCAGCGTAACCAACAGACCCGCAAAGTGACTGAGCTGTTTTAGTGACTAAAATCACCGACTCGGGTCACAGCCTCATTGCTTTTTATACAGAAATACTTTATTTTAAGGGCTCTCAGACCTATACTGTGTACTCCATCTATGACAGATATTCTAAAATGTTCTAATGGAAAATTAATTATGGTTTTCAATCACTTTTATGCAAAATAAAGTGAAAAAAATACAAACTGTGCTTTAATCTCAGGGAATGTTTGAGGTAATTATGTATTACAGTGTGTTCGTATCATTTAAACAGAAAAACAGTGATGAACTGGTGATACCACAATACTTTGATCAACAACAAATTACTTCCATGCTTCAAACTAAATCTGAACAAACATCTGGTTTACAGATGTGGAAGATTTCAAAGGTTTTGTGCAGACACTCAAAATATTCAGATTAATGAAACATCTGAAAATCGTGTCAAAAGAGATGCCAAATTATGGAAGAATAACCAACAAATTACAGTAAAATCTAAAGCCTATAAAGTTAAAGTCAGACATATGTTTCACACAACTTTCCATTATTCTCACCTTTATGGACCAATTCCTGTACAAAAACTATGAAAAGCTGTAGAAGTAGATTCATAAATACATGGAAGGAAACACTTTTATGATTAATAACATCACAACAGTGCATAGAAATATACAAATATATGACAAATATACTGGGTCACCTGAAGGTCAGTGGTATTTATTGTAAATTAAAGTGTTTTAAAAATGTATAAAGCTTTAAAATTAACTAAAGCCATCAACACAATGTGAGGAAACAGACTTCATGTCTAAACAAAATACCAATTTGTACCATGAGATGGCGCCATAATCAGTGTAAAATGTATTTAACCAGGAACATCATAAAGATCATGTTCTTATTTCCAACAGTGCACTGAGACAAGGCAAAGCCTCTTGAGGAAATGGAAAACACCTGAAAACACCTTCAGCTAAACAGTGCCCCCTGTTGCTGAAAGCTTTAGAAATTCTGTGTAACAAAAAGTACCTTTAGATATTCTTAATTGATTAAGGATAATACAGAAGAAAGTGTGGTTCATTTTCTAATTCTGTCATCCTCTTGTAGTGGTGCTTGATTTGAATATGTGCTGACAACAGATAAACTTTGTGTATAGTTCACAGTCTTCAGATTTATCAGATTCCCTGTAAATGTTGCTGCAGGCTGACAGCAGCCGTCCTCTCGCTCTGCAGTACCTGCAGCCTGCAGGGAGGAGTCCAAAGTACCAGGAGTATTATTCATCACAGGAGGCAGTTTTGTTCTAACAACTAAGGTTCTCTATGTGATTTCACCAGATAGAGAACCTGGTGCCAATTTTGATCTTTTGGCTTCATTTTTGTGATTCATGAGACCCAATCTGTGTTGTTCCTTCCAAATTCACAGTTTCTGCCCGTCCAGTCCTGCACTTTCAGCACCATTTTCAAACGTCTTTGTTTTAGCAGTCCTATAACACTGGAGTAGTGTAGCATAAATACAGAAAAAAGTCACACAATTCAAACATCCAGAACCAACTGCTGTCATCTCCCAGGTCCTTTTTCTCCCTCCAAGTGGCCAAAATAGACAGATTAGTTCAGCTTTTAGTCCTATGGTCAAAATGTAGAACCACCAAGATCCTGCTGTGTCACATACCAAAAATCTTCCTCTGTTCAGCAGCTTCACAGGTTAGATATTTAAGAAAAGTCCGTAAACTGATCAAACTCACACTGTGTGTGAACTACAGCTGCTGTAGAGCTGTTAGAAGAACAGCAGCAGCCGCTATCAGACCTGCAGACCGGCCAGGTAAACTCCACACTGCTGCACCTGCAGAGACACAAAGACACAATCTGCATCCGAAAAAAGCTCTTCCTGTTTCCTGTTTTCTGTCTCTGCATGTTAGAAGCAAAATAAAGACCTGCATTCATTAAAAAAATAATCAGATGCAGACTAACTAAAGGAGGGATAAAGAGTACACAGTTTATTATGTGGCCAGAAATAAGAGGAAAATGTTGAAAAATGAAGAGTTACACTAAAACATGCTGGTTTGGTGAGCATGGTATAATGTATCTGCAATCACACTTACACGTGCTTTTGTTAAATTCATAACTTGTATAATGCGTCTGTGTGTCTGTACGTAGGTCCCTCTGGAAAAGACATCATGATCTCAATGAGACATCCTGTTATTATAAGGGATTTAATCATAATAATCTGTAAATGAAAATGTCTGAGTGTAAAGAATTCAAAGCCAGCAATAGTTCATTTTATTTTTGCATTATGCGATTTGTCCAGCAGGGGTCAGCACCTCCATATGTTTATTATTGTTCAGAATTTCTCGTTCAAAATCAGGAATGAATCCAGTTTCTCCCTTCAGGCGAAGAAACGTTTGATTCCTGCTGGAGTCTGCTTTGTAGACATGATTTATTTTATTTGTTTTATTTTTTTCATTGTAAGCAATCTGTTAAATTATCTGTTTTATTGTTTTGACCATTTACGACTTAAGATTTAGCCAACTGCATTATTTTATTCCCTGATTAAAGATTATTGTTTTTTGCACATTTTATAACATTTTATGATTTAGTCTTCAGTAGATGGGCAGGTGTCATTTATCCATCTCTTTACTGTATTTTATCTAGCATTACTTTATTAGTTTATTTCTATATTTTTATTATTTCAGAATTTTCTAATTGTTCTTAATTTTATTTGATGTAGTCTTATTATTCTTACAGGCCATTTTATGTTTTTGACTTATACATTTCAGCTTTAGTTAACCAAACCAGATTTCTTGGCTACTTTTGCCATAGTTCAGCTTCTTTTGGTGTGAGTAATTAGTAGTTTGATTCAACACTGATGACTGATCATACAAGACCTTCTGGATAACCTACCTTTGCTTAAAGTATATGTGGTGCTGAAAGTCTTATTTAAAGTCGGGTTGTGGCTGCAACAGGTCACGGCTTGGTAAGGTCCTGCAGGGATGTGCAGAGTGCTGCTGGAGCTGTACAGATGGTTTTCAGGGTCCTGCACTGTTGTAGTGTGGGCCTCCCTCAAGTCCACTAAGTGTTCTGAGTTGTTGTAGAGCAAAGTCCAGTGTATTTCAGGAGCAGGAAATCCTCCATGCATGGTACACACTGCAGTCATTGTTTCAGTGTTTACAGCCAGTCTCAGGTTCTTGTAAGGGACTGAGGAGAGACAGGAATAAAGTTAAGTTAAAGTCAATGACAAAAAAATTTACTTTCACCTTTACTTTAAGAATGCTTATTTGGTTTCTTCGTGAGAGTTCGATTGATTAAATTTATGCCCTTCTCACATCTGTATGCTAAATATTAAGCTAAACCCAGAACCAAGTTAGCTGAAAAAAGCTAGGCTAATACAGTATATATTTAAATAAGTTTTTTTTTTTTTTTTCTATAGTGACAGGTAGTAGCCACTTAGCTTAGCTTAGAATACTGGCAGGAAACAGCTAGCCTGGTTCTGCCCATGGCCAACAACATAACTAGCCAACTAGCACTGTTAAACTAGGAACTTTTTTAACTTAACATACAGGCTAGAACAGCTAGCCTAGTTCTGTCCAAAGCTAACAACATCTGCCGACTAGCACTACTAAATAAATGACTTTTATCAATCCTTAAAGCCATAGCTAGCTATCAGATCGCTTATCTTAGAGAATGGGCTGGAAACAGATAGCCTTGTCCTGTCCATGGCTACGAATATCCATCAGATAACACCTCTAAATCTATGTAAGTAACTTCTTTTAATTCTTAAGGCTAACCAGGAGCCAGTTAGCATAGCTTAGCATAAGGGCTGGGGCCAGCTAGCCTCTTTCTGCACACGGCTAACAATACCCACCGAATAACACCTGGAATTTTAAACAAGTACCATTTTTATCTTTAAAATTGCAGCTAGCAGTCAGTTAGCTTAACTTCTTCTAATCTTTAAGGCTAAACAGTAGCCAGTTAGCTTAGCTTAGCATAAAGGCTGGGAACAGCCAGCCTGGTTCTATCCAAAGCTAACTGATAAGTAGCACCACTAAATAAAATAACTTTATCTTTAAAGCTGCTGTTAGGAATTAGTAAGCCTAGCTTAGATATCCTGGTCCTAGCCATAGCTAAGAATATTTATCAATTAACACCTACAAGTATATATAAGTAATCTCCTCTAATCTTTAAAACTATAACCAGCTATAGCTGTATAGTTACACGATCAAACATAAACTTAATATAAAGGCTAGAAACAGCTAGCCTGTTGTTATCCACAGCAAATAGTATCTGTTGAAATTTGCCATAAAAACATTAACCTAAAAGGATTCCAGGATTACATTTACTGGGTCGGATAACTTTTAAATATAAGGAGTTTAAACATGCAAACTTCATAGCAATTTATGTAATTAGTAATGTAATCCAATATATTACAAAAACATGTGATCTAACTAAACTGAAATCAGAATAATTTCACATATAATCCCAAACCAGCTGTGCATATTTAATGTGTACAACTGGTCAACTCAAAAAACCCTTACAGAGACTTCACTGGCACAATACAGTTTGTCATAAAACATAAATAAATATTAGTCAAGCTGCTATTAACAAAACCTCCACCCTCACCTCCTACATGTAAGTTGATTATGCAGACCTCTGTGTTCTCCAGACGGTATTTTCTCGTCCCATTACCATCCAGAACGGCTGCATAAACCTCAAAGATCCTTCCATTATCTCCAAGGGTCAAATTGTTCAGCAAGACGGAAATATTTCCTTCTACCATGTCCTGAGGGAAGGCCGAGACTCGGTTTATATAAGGGTCATTTACATGTTCAGGCATTTCCCTCCCTTTGTTGAAGGAGAATAACACTTTTTTTGTGTCATCTTGAAGGTAAAAGCGTAGATATCTCAAGTCCATGGTATCTGTAGTTGGTATGCTACATGGGAGGAGGGCTGACTCTCTGATAGTGGTGTTGACATCGTGAACAAGTCTTGCATCAGACTCTGAAACTGAGCAAAAAGGAACAATAGTTAGTGACCCTCAAACACTGGTGTTGGAGTATTTTGATGGTGCAAGTTTTGCAGCCTAAGCCAAATCACCTGCAGCTTGTTTCTGTAACGTACACACACACACACACACACACACACACTCTGGATGAAAATGTTCATATGAAAAGGTCAGTAACTTACCTAACATGAAACTGAGTAAAAGTAGAGCAAACATTTCCATGAGGATAGCTTCTAAAAGCTGAGAGGAAAACACTGAGTTCAGACACGCGTTGGCCAGAAATGGCGACTCTTCTGCTTCCTGTTTTGAGATGAATTTAACCATCATTGGGATTTCCCTTATTTTCGCTCTTATGATTTATCATTTTTAAGTAATGACACGTCTCTGATAGTCCTTTGATGTTGCTGATTTACAACAAATGGCAGAATACCAAGGTCATCGTGGTTATACAGGTTATGTAATGTGACATAGTTTGCGTAATGACGTAGGTCAACAACAGGAAGACAAGAGGATATTAGGTGGGGACAGGTTGAGAAACAATAAACTGTTGGGTATGAGATGAAATGAGTTTGTTTTGTGGTATTTTGTACTCTTCATCCAACAACGATATCTGGTCGTCACTCCATGATAGGTTCATTTCCCTCCACGTGTCAGCATGTGAAACTCTGTGTAGGCCAAATGGTAACAAAGACCATTAAATTGAGGTTTTAGGTTAGACAACAAAGCTTGTTCACATCTTCATTAACTGCACAACTTTGCATGACTTCCTGTCAGCTTGTTCAGCCTTTACACTCCGCTCTGTGGTTTTGGTGTCATTTTAAGGTGAATTGTCACGTCTCTTACACACCTTTCCTTTGATCATCTTCATGCCAGCCTGTGTTTTTTGGGGTTTTTTTTGCTGCTGCTGTCTGATCGATAGTTGGTCTTCTGCTCTGCCTGCCTTGCCTTTCATTATTCTTCGGTTCGTTGGTGGGACACGGACCGTTTGCCTCATAGGTTTCTAGGTTGCTCTCAGGCATCTCACTGCTACAGCTAGCAGAGTGCTGATGGTATGAGAGCATCTTGGCTAACTGGAGATTTTAAATTGTAGCGTTGGTGAAAACTGATACAGAAAACCTTAAGTCTCATGTCTAAGCAGTTTTAAGACTTTTGAATTAATTGATGGACTCAAGACCTTATTTTTATATTAAAGGATCTGCAGGAACGTTTTGTAGGTTAGCATGATGGTTACGATGGTTCCTGCACCTTTTTAAAAATTTAAAATAAAGCAGTTTAAAACCAACATAAATAAAAAGTAAGACTGAACAACATCAAACCTATGCATTGTATTCTAAGTCTTTATAAACAAGCTGGTTTTACAACTACGTAACAATGCAATAATCCTGCAGCAGACGGCATTTTAAGCTTTTCTTTGCCACACAGGACAGTGAAGTGAATCTATTTTGATTTTTGGACTTTTGGTCAGACAAAATAAGGAATATGAAGACTCTGATTTGAACTGTTTTTTAGCTAGAAAAACTGCTCAGAGTTTAGCCAGCACAGCTTCAGGTCCTCTGTGACACCACGACTTTCAACAAACTCCAATGTGTAGCAGAATTTAGAGAAAACGCTTTAAAATTAGACAAAAGACTGAAATGAGTCAGGTGCAATCCTTACACTTCCTGTGTAAATTCAGTAAAATACACTAAATGGATGGGGGTTCATGAAGACAGCGTTACTTCTGCTAAAACAGGGGATTTTCACCCTTTATCTGCGAACTGAACCATGTTTCACGTGGAGAGTTTCTGTTCTCTCCTGCATGCTTCCCTGTCGTCTCATTTTTCATACTATTAAAAAAAAAAATACCCACACACTCAAAACTTCACGATTGTTATCGAAATGTTTGCAGGCAAAGTGCTCCACATGTCACTGTGCTGAAGGCCAGACTGTCAAACAGGAAGTGGGAAGTTCCAAATTTGTTAATACTTGGGGGGTTTTGGAGCGTTCCTGTTTAATGGTAAACAGAAGTAAGATCCCTGTGGGAAAGTTTTTTGTTCAAAGAGTCTACGCAGCAGAATTTGACTGTATTAAAGTAATTTTTTACAAAATATGAGATGTGTTCAACTAAAAGGCCTTGCATTTCATTTACTCCTCACTTACACTTCTGTGTACAGACCTTTAAAACAATAAAACAAAAAGAGCTAATGCATTATCAACACGCTGATCCACTGTTCCTTCAGCCCCACGTTATTAAACTGAATTTGATTCATTTTAAAATAATGCAAATAAAGTTGAAAGCTAAATGAAAGTCACTACCAGACTGTCCAAAAGTTTTATTCAGTGCTGGAAATACAGCAAATATGATCTGCCTTTGAAAAAAAAAGGTGGGGTTAAATTATGGGATAGTGCTGACACAAACATAAAAATGTGCTTTGGGTTTTGAAGGTGACACGTTTCAGGGATTTGTTGCTGTTTTCCTTTTTTCTTCTTTTTGGATGGTTGGGCTGATTTAATGAGGAGTTCATGCTATTTAGAGTCAGAAAGGAGGTCAAAAGGGAGCGAGCTTATTGGCTGAAGGCTTGTCAATCATGTTCTTACCCATGGATCTCTCCCCTCACCCTCACCTGGTTGAAGCAGACGGCTGCCCCTCCCTGAGCCTGGTTCTGCCGGAGGCTTCTTCCTCTTAAAAGGGAGTTTGCCCTTCCCACTGTCGCCAAGTGCTTGCTCATGGGGGGTCGCCTGACTGTTGGGGTTTTCTCGCTAATATTGTAGGGTCTTTACCCCACAATATAAAGTGACTGTTATTGTGATTTGGTGCTATATAAATAAAACTGAATTGAAATGAATAGCCAATGAGTGAGCAGTCACATCCATCCCTTGATCCTCGCGTTTCAGAGAACAACTTTGAGCTTGAGGCTTCAAAATTGGACTTTGTTAACTCATACCTGCCAACACACCTGTTTTCCCCAGGTTTCTCCTGACCATCTCCCAGCAGCCTACAGTTTTGTTGTTTGTCCTAGAAAACTCCTGTAATTTTTTGTGTTCATCCATTTATATTCCTGCTGTTACTCATTTGGTTTTAAAAACATCTTGAGGACAGTACAGCTTATGCTCGGTTGGTTTTTATTGATTTTACCTCTGCCTTCAACACTTCAGCCCCACCTACTGACAAGTGCTCTTCCAGTCATTCACGTCGTTTCATTTCTAAATACTCAGATTATTCTGTTATGTTAGGTTTGCTCTTTAGAAATGACAATAGAAACATCTATCATTCAGAAGCCTAAAATAAGATGAGGCTGCACAGGATGGACTGCAGGGCACTTTGGAGTAATCCAGGTGAGGTGCAGCTATCCACCCGAGTTGCTAGATCATTTAGAAAACAGTCTGCACACAATCCACACACTAAATACAATTTCAACTCGTCTGAGCAACCTGAGAACACACAACTCGATTCAGAGGGATGTATGCAGCTAATCTCTGCTGGTTAAATTAGCTCCTGACAGTAAGGAGTGAGACTTTAAAAACACAAAAAAAGATTACAGCAAGTTGAGCCACGTGTGCACCTCTTCAGATGGAAGTTGTTGCATTGGTTTAGTTGTATACTCAACTGGAGCTTCCAGAATTAATGTGCAGCAGAAAAATTTATGTAAGACACACGAACACACCTTTTTCCAACTGTAAACAATGAGTTGCAACAATTGTCATCAAAATTATCCGAGCTGGACGATTTGAAAATGGTCGCAAGTCATCGTCTAAAGTTGGAGAGAGGTGCCGTGAGTCTACAAAGTGCAACACCGGGAAAACTGAGAGGCTACAAAAACATGAAAATCACCTCTGGTCTCCTGCTGGTTAATACAGAAACTTTTACTTTTATTAGGGAAAATATTTAATAACTTCACTGATATACTGTGTCAAAGTGACCGCACTTTTCAGCGGTCTGATGAATAGGCTACAGCAGTTAATTGCAGTGTATTCATCACACACACAAATAATAAAAAAAAAAATAAAAAAAAACGACGTGCCACACAGTCTGTGGTTGAAACGTGATGCAGGTGAGATGAGTTTGTGAGTTACCTGCCTGCTTTTTCCTCCATAAAACACAGGCGCTTTATATACATTTATTGTTAAAGATTTTAGTTTACATGGTAAAAATTTAACACGTTTCTAGACAAAGCAAAAATCTAATCGCAGCCCCGCGTGTCTTCCATGCACGGCTGCGGCTCGCTGTGATCCTTCAGCAGCGTCCGTCGTACGAACATTTCCCACGATTAACGTGGAAGCTTCTGTCTAAGCACGCAGAAACACTCAGTTCATGATCCCGATGTTTGTCTCTCTGCTCTGACAGTCCACAACATGACAATCAGGACTCTGCGTCCTCCTCTGAGCCTTCCTCACTCTCTGAATCATCATCATCATCATCCTCCTCCTCCTCCTCTGAGGACTCTTCATCTTTGTCTACAGCTGGCATCTTGATGACGATCTCGTCATCAGCATCATCTTCCACCACCGTGGACTTCCTCCTCTCGAGAAAAGAGGGCGTGCAGACAGGTGTGCTGTCCTGAAGAAGAAGAAGAAGAAGAAGAAGAAGAAGAAGAGTTACACTGACACCATCTTGTGGTAACAACTGGAACTGCATGAAATATCAAGTATCAGGCATCAAATTCAACAAGATACTTCAGATAAAATGTAAGTGGGTGTTTTTGTCTGATTCTCTCTTTTGGGAGATTTTAAACTCTTTTTAAACTCATGAATCTACAGTAAAAACCTTTAAACGTTCACAGCTTGGACTCGATGTTGGTACATGGGTTTTATCGAGCTGCCACAGAGACGCACGATAAGCTTAACGCACCGCCGTACTGTAGGCGCAGTTATCTGACCCCAGACCACCGAGAGACCCGGGGCCATTTTCAGTCTGCGCTCAACATAAAACCAAACACGACTACACGACTTACATCAGTGGACGAAGACGCGTTCCCGGCTTCAGAGGACTTCTTCTTCTGAGGAACCGAAGCAGCCTGGAAGAGTACAGAGGACTGAAGGTTAGCATTTAAAGAAAGGCCAAATCAAAACTTTCAAGGCCTCAATAAGACCAAAATATGTCAAAACAAACATATTCAAGTTTTTACAACCGAGCTGGGTTTGCAGCTGTCTAACAGTGCAATAGTCCTTACTGCACACAGTATTTGATGCTTTTCTTGGCCACAGGACAGGAAGGTGAATCACGTCAATCACAGTTTGTGGGCTTCTGCAGAGCTGAGTTTCCCGGCCATGGATCCAAAATGTTAATTTGATGATCTCCGAGCCTCTTGGTTATCACTTTTGCAGTGTGACATGGTGCTCCATCATGCTGGAAAAATGCACAGATTGCTCCTATTTGCTCCTGGATCGTGGGAAGAAGCTGGTCTTTCAGGATGTTTTTAGTATGGTCAGTCCTTAAAAAGCAGAAGCTCAAACTGATCAACGTGGAGCTCTGATGAGGCAGGAATGGATCTCCATCAATCAGGATTTGGCCCAAAAGCCGATTTCCAGCACGCCACGTCACAGCATATGTCCCAGATTTTAAGGATATGTACTTCTCTTCTTACCTCGAGTCATTTTTAATATTTAAACCTCAGATAAATACTCGAAGCCGTTCAAATTTACTGCTCTGGTGCGTAAACACTTACAAATCCAGGGAAGTCGTATTCAATGCCGTGCGCGGCGAGCCTCTTTCGGAGCTTCGCCTCTTTGCGCAGCAGCTTGCTCGTCATCTTGGCGATCTCCTTCTCCGTGCGCTTCTTGTTGTAGCGCGCTACCGCGGGATACGACGGCTTTTTGAACTCCCGCTGCGAGCCGACAAACAGCTTCTCGTGCACCTTTTCAGGAGGAATCACCTGACCTGTAAAACAGAAAGACAGTTTAAATCATTATTAATCTGTGGAGAAAAAAAAAAAAAAAAAAAAATCAGGCAGGAAATGACACATTTAGTGGAAAAACTCCTGCGAATCAGGATCTGTAAGGTAAGTTTTCAGGTGAATGATACTCACATTTGATGAGCCTCTCTCCCATCAGGTAATTGTTCATCGTCTCTGCAACAATCTTTGCCACTTCATCGCAGTCAAACTCGATGAAAGCGTAACCTTTGCTGTTACCGGTCTGCAGGTGCAAAGAGATGAAAATAAGGTGAATACCACATAATCTGACCTCCATTTAATGCACTAATTTCCATCCCGGTGTTTGTTGGCACATGGGTTTTATCACTCCACTAACAGGTAGAGCAGGTGATAAGCTAAATGTACCAGAGTGATTTAGGCTCAGTTATCTGACCTCAGACCATTTTTACATCTGAGATCATTTTCAGCCTGAGCCAGAAGTCCAATTTTTAAGGATTGAAGCCTCAGAAAGATCCCTGCTTGGATCTAAAAATCCAAAAATCAGCTTCACAGTGGCCGTTTCCCTCTTAAACGATGCTTGAGGCGTTAACAAACAACACTTAAAAGGAAGTGTGGCAGGACAGCAGGAAGTGATGCGTCGCTGCAGGAGGAGCCCACTGTGAAAGGGCTGGTGGCCACATTCAAATCAGTTGTGATCTTTGTGCTTTACAGACTCAATTCAATTTTATTTATATAGCACCAAATCACAACAACAGTCGCCTCAAGGCGCTTTATATTTTAGGGTAAAGACCCTACAATATTAGACAGAAAACCCCAACAGTCAGACGACCCCCTATGAGCAAGCACTTGGCAACAGTGGGAAGGAAAAACTCCCTTTTAACAGGAAGAAACCTCTGGCAGAACCAGGCTCAGGGAGGGGCAGCCATCTGCTGAGACCAGTTGGGGATGAGGAAAAGACACACTATGGGAGAGAGACAGAGTTTAATAATAGCTAATGATTAAATGCAAGTGGTGTATAAACACATGGACAGTGAAAGGAAGTGACAGTCAG
>VUQI01038156.1:0-10889 GCA_015106735.1 Paratilapia polleni | reverse complement strand
TGTGACCTCCTGGATGAGTTGTCGATGCGCTCTTGGAGTAATTTTGGTAGGCTGGCCACTCCTGGGAAGGTTCACCACTGTTCCAGGTTTTCTCCATTTGTGGATAATGGCTCTCACCGTGGTTCACTGGAGTCCCAAAGCCTTAGAAATGGCTTTGTAACCTTTTCCAGACTGATCGATGTCAATGACTTTGTTTCTCAGCTGTTTGTTTAGATTGTGGCATGATGCGTTGCTTTTTGAGATCTTTTAGCCTGCTTCACTTTGTCAGACAGGTTCTGTTTAAGTGATTTCTTGATTCAACAGGTCTGGCAGTAATCAGGCCTGGGTGTGGCTGGTGAAATTGAACTCAGCTTTCTAAAAAATGTGGTTAATCCCAGTTAATTCATGATTTAACAATTTAGCAATTACTTTTTCACAGAGGGCCAGGTAGGTTTGGATATCTTTTTTCCCTTAATAAATGAAATCATCATTCAAAAACTGCATTTTGTGTTTACTCAGGTTATCTTTGACAAATATTAAAATGTATTTGATGATCTGAAACATTTAAGTGTGACAAATATGCAAAAAACTAAGAAATCAGGAAGGGGACAGACTTTTTCACACCACTGTATCTGACTAAAGCTAACTGACTGCAAACCAGAGGAAAGTTGGACCCGAGGAACGAACTAGAGAAATTCCAAACTCTGAAACATCCCAGAGACATTTTCCTGCACTTTAATACACTTTAATATGATGAACACTTTATGGTGTTAATACTTGTTTGTGAAGCTCTGTGAAATATTTACTATTGTTTTGTGATATGTTGTATTTTAAATGAAGAAGCTTCAGTATATTTAAGTTAAAGTACTCTGTGGCTCCAGCTGCTCAGTGTGTCTCTGTCTCTTAAACCCCTCCTACAAGCTCGGACTCATACATTTCAGTATTCTGTGAACCTCAGGTGGGTTATGTTTGCATCTTGCAATAAATATTTGTATGTTCTGTATCTCTTTGTGCTTTGTCTGTGTCATTTTCCTGTTGTGAAGGCAGCTGAGACGTCTTTGAGTCTTGAGGTCCTTCTGACCTTTCACTTTCATTTATAAAAGCTAAAATAGTCCTCACTTTAGATGAGGTCACACAAAATACAGGACTAACAACTAGTAACTGCCTGAATTAACCATGAATTACAATAAGTATTTATAAAACCTCTATTAACACACTCACAAACAATGAGCTCATATCTTAATCATTATATGTATAAATGTGCATCTAAATACATTGTCAATCACTTACTAAGACTTTCTAAATCACAGCACGAATACATTATATATGAACTTATTAATCAAGAACAAACATTTATATCTGTGTTTATAGATTACATACTAAGGAGGAGTAATGCTTTGTAAATGATGAATTAAGCATGTTTAGCTGATGGGGCAGGGGCTGAGAAAAATCTCCATGAATCCATCAAACGGGATGCACCCATTGAGGCTGGGAGATGTTTAAACTGGGTGGTGGTGCAGTGGTTCTGGGTTCTGGGATTGTAGGTTTTCCCTCTGGGGACTCAGGGTTCCTCCCATAGGAAACTGGCAACCCTTACAGGGCGTAACTGACTTCCCATCCAGTGTTAGCTGCCTCAGAGACTAGTTGGATAAGCAGTAATAAAATTGATTGAATTTCACAGAAATTGTACTACACTGTATGACCAGCACAGGAATTTAACTTCTAGTCCCTCACGGGAACCTTAACCACTTCAGCAAATGTCTGTAAGTCAACCAAGGATGTTTTTTAATCAGTAATCAGGGGTACTATGTTTCACAGGTTTCACACATGAACATCATATAGGCTACCGTCATATAGGTTTGGTATAGGCTACCAAGTTAAAATAAAAATGTTGCTGCTCCAAAACAGATATTCAAAATATTTTTATTGAGTAGACATCATTACTTAATGTCTCAACTGATAACAACTGACATTTTTCAACAAAAACTGTTCATTCACCATGTAAACACAAAAATATAGCTTGTAATCTGCTATTAGTGGTTAGTGCTTCACATAATCTCAGTGCATAACAAAGGACAAAGCTGCAAAAGGTTCAGATGGTTTTTTTGTTTTGTTTTGATTTTGTTACATGCTACATCTTTAACATGCCCTTAAAGTGGGGTTGTTTTTTTTTTGCATTTCTTCATGACTGTGTCTCTGAGGGAAGTTCATGAGATTTAAAGTGTTCTTCATGTCGGTACCACATTGGGCTTCAGGAACATCCTGCTGTGCCAGTATCCTGGATTGTCAAAAGATCTGTCACCGGCAGCAGGTTCCCCAGCCCCGACTCCAGCCCGCACTTTTACACTGGGGTCAAACCCAGACTGGTGCGGCTCTCTGCCCCCCACTGCTCCCTTTTCCTCCCTCTGTACGTTTTGGTACACTACAGCATCTGCAGGTGGCTGGGCAGAGAAGCAGTCCATGTCCTCGTATTCATACGCCTCACCCTCCTCTGTCCCCTGCATATTCAGCTCCTTCTTGTCTTGAAGAGCTTGTCGTAGCTTCGGCTGTCTGTTTGTATAATGGTAGTTACTGTCCTCCACGTATTCATCCTCCTCCTCCACCTTGCCTCTCATTCTTGCAGGAGTAGGAGGAGGAGGAGGGTCACGTACTGGAGGGCCTTCCAACTTTTCACGGCCTCTGATGTCCATGTATTCATACTCAACTTCACAGGAGCCCTGCTGCTCTGAGTCAGAGTTGTCCTTGCTCCTGGTGTGCCCTCCCCTGACCTCCACAGATACAGAGGTATCACATGAGGAAGCTGTCACGTGTGACGACACAGAAGACGTTCGCTTCTTGTTCGGCTTCAGCCACTGGTTGCTTTGCCTGGGTGACACAGGTGTTAAAGACACCTGCTTGTTCATGTACTCGTATTCTTCATCATCTGGGTCGTCCAAGAGGTCCGATGAACGAGACTTTCCTATCCTGCCTGGAGTGGCTCGAGATGAGTAAAGCAGGGTATCTGGGAAAAAAACAGAAAATGAATGAGGTCAAGCAGATTTAGATAACATGGTAAACAACAAAGATTATATCTTATCTCATGCTAATTTCTTATACTGGTTTGAAAATAATAAATTAAACTGGGGCTATAAAGAAAAATGTTTCAAAACTGGTGACCCAGTAGAACTAATCTTCTAGGACTGTTACTCATTTCCAAGCAGCAATTGTTAGTGTTTTGTACAGTTGTGGTATCACCTCTCTCTGGGCTGCCTCCCGGAAGCACATATCCGTTTTGGTCTTCTTCTTCCATCTCTAGTGAAGGAGTCTCTGGTGGCCCGCCAGACATGCTGTCCCTCTGCGACACGTAAGCGCTGTCCTCACGATGACGTCTTCTTTTCAGGCTCCCTGCCAAGGGGAAGTCCTCACCCATCTCCATCTCCGCTGCTGTGCCGCAGCCCTCTGAGCTCTCTGACACAGTGCGGGCAGAGTCTAGTCGAGAACGTGACTGCCACATCGTCTACCCAAGACAACACAATCAGAACTTTATTGGTAAATTGGCACCAGCAGGAATCTGCAGTCTCTTTTTTGGTGATGTATATAAACACTAAAAAATTGGTTTAGCACCACAAAAGAATATTTTATCTACCTGTGCATGGTTTTCAACACCTGAGGTCATAGGCAGGTATCCAGCCCCGCTTGATGGATTAAGAACCACCTTTATAAGAAAAAACAGACAGTAAATGGATGATAATTACACAGAAAAAAAATCTGTAAAAATACAGTACAATGTACTGTTTTAAAATGAAAGAATTTTCTATATACATTTTATGTATGTTTTTCCATATTTTTTAACCAGATATTCAATTTTACCATTTACCATTTACGGAAAAGCCCCTAAACTTCCGTTAAAAAAAAACAAAACAAAACAAAAAAACTGATAATGTACTGGCAGAAAATTACCAGGACTTTTTCCAATTTTTTTTTTACAGATTTCTTTTACAGTGATAACACTTTTCTACTCTAACTGAGCACTCAAAGTGCTTTTTTCTACTATCCACACACACACACACACACACACACACACACACACACACACATTCATACAACACTTAATTCTATGCCTTTAAGTGCTTTTTAACAATCACGCATGGATGCACCAGGGGAAATCTGGGGTTCAGGAATATGATTTAGGAACAGCATTTGACCAAAAACACCTTTCCATATATAACATTGACATTAAAGTGCCAGAAAGTGGTACCCCCTACTTTATGAGTGTCCATCCTAGAGTTGCGACCGAGACTCTTGGTCAGGTAATGGCTGACTGGAGCCAAGTCGTCCACCACACCATCTGCCAACTTGTCCTCCAGCTCGATATCCACATCATCCAGGTCATCCAGGTCTGCACTTCGCTGCACAAGTTCATCTGGTGATGAGTCCTGTTGGCTAAAGTCCTCCTGGCCAACCAAGGCGAATCATATGTAAGCATATTGCATGTACATTTTAACTGAAGCTCCACAAAAAGAGATTACTATACATACTGAGTGGCTTCTGATAAAGCTGTCTTACTTTGATCACCAAGTAGCGAGGTGGGTCTCTGGCCATTCGGGTAAATTCACTGCCCAGCTCCTTGAATGTTGGGCGGACATTCTCATCAATCATCCAACCTGGATAATCAAGAATGAGAGTCATAAAAAGGCATCTGGAGCCAATTAAAATGTAGTTAAATACAAACAAGAACAATCTACAGCCATATTATACAGTTTAAGCTAAATGCAAATGTCACAATGCTAATGGTAATGCTAGGCAGCTTTCATTCATTTTCACATTTAGTTTAATGTGTAGCAGGTTAAAATTTGCTAATTACTACCAAACAAAGTTTTAGAAGGAGAGTAATTTCCTCTATCTTGAGGTAGCATAAATAATTCTACAAGTACTGATGGCAATCCATTTGTATTTATTCATGTCACACTGTGGCCTAATGGACAGGGCAGATGAAAAGCCAGAGGGTTATAATACTTGAACTGTCTTCTGAGCAATGATATATCAGTCTGAGATATTTTCAGCAGTCCAACCAACAGACCAGCATTGCCACTTCTAAAGCCATGTCACTGGCATTTGTACTACTGCTTGCACATGAAAAAAGAGGAACACTCACATTTAACCATGACCATATAGACATCAATGGTGCAAATTTGAGGCTGGGGCAGACGCTCGCCCTTTTCCAACAAATCAGGAACCTCCTGTGGACGCATCGTTGCATATGGCTCTGCCCCGTAAGACATCATCTCCCATATTGTCACACCTAAATTAGGGTGAGGAATTTAGTGTGGCCTGAAACTACACTAAGACACAACTAAGACATTCACATCAACATTTCTGCGCTTTAATATATCAGTATGAAACACAGGTAAGGAGCTTAAAAACCCACCATAACTCCAGACATCACTCTGATGAGTGTATCTGCGAAACAAAATGCTCTCCAGGGCCATCCACTTGATTGGTGTCTAAGGAGGTAAACAGAAAATTTCTCTATTGGTCACTTGAGTAAAAGCAGCAGAGTGACTTGTCAGCCACTGAAAGAAAACGGGTGCAATGTGTCAAAGTGTGCAAGTCCAATTAGTTATCATTGCTTTAAAGAAGTTTGACCAGAAAAGAGTCTGTTTGTCACATTTTTTCTGCTAAACAACAGACCTTGAGCTCATTGTAAAAGTACTTCTTGTTGTCAGGGTAGAGCAGGTCTGCAATGCCATAGTCTGAAACCTGGGCGGTGAAATTATCATTCAGGAGCACATTTCTGGCAGCCAGGTTCCTATGTACCATCCTGTTCTCCTCCAGGTAATTCATACCCTGACAGAAGAGAGCAACAATGTGGTGAACTGTTTGGAGGAATAAACCAAATTGCACAAAAGTACAAAAAAAAAGTTTGCCTTCAAAGAAAAATGTATTAAACCTTTCTGTTCATTACCTTTGCGATTTGAACACACCAGTTGAGCAGAATCTGCGGGCTGAGCTTGTTCTTATATTTCTTGATGTGCTCCAGCAGGGAGCCCTGCCTGTTGAGTGGGGTGACAAGCTGCAGGCTGGCACCAGCACAGATACCCAGGGTCCTGACAACGTTACTGTGATTCAAGCTTGCCATTGTCCTCATGTGCTGCAGCGACCGAACAGGTAAATCATTAGGGATTTCATTCAGTGTCAACATTCACTGAGATTTATTGCTTTACAGGAGGTATTGCACAAAAAATCTGTATAATCCATATTTTGAGTGTCAAATGCTCATTGCCTAGAGGGTTGGGATGTGGTTCTATAGAGACAGTGAGTAATTGATACCCAAAAGATACATCTTAAGCACATTTCTTCTTTGAGTCATGGCTTCTTACATCTGTCACTTCAGAGAAGGTCTGTCGACCACTGCGGTCACTAATCGTTTTAATAGCCACAGGAAGCTTCACTGTGTCGCCTTCAGGAATCCAAACGCCCTGTGAGGTGCAGAGAGCAGAGAGACAGATTCATAACTTATTAAATAAAAAGTCAAATGTGCAAGAGGAGCATTTTATAGGAAACTGTCAAAACAGCAAGTACCTTATGGACTGATCCAAACACTCCATTACCCAGTAGCTTGATCTTACGTAGCTCTGTAGACTTAAGGGTCCGAGGTTCGAATTTTGACCCTTTATCTTCCAGGGGCTCAAAACTCTGTAGGGACACAGGGGTATACGTTAAGATAAACCCAAAGTAAGCACAACAGCACAATGAAACTCAAATACAGATACTGACTTCGCCACTCATCATGTATCTTCTCATAGCTCGCTTGCGACGAATAGCGAGACCTCGACGGTAGAGAACAGTCAGCATGAAAATAGAGAATGAAGCAAAGATGAGGGCAATCACTCCCAGTACAATGGCTGTGGTCATTTGTCTAAAGGCAGAGGTGAGAAGGGTCACAGTGTCAGCTCTTAATACTTAATCAAAATGTCAAAATTACATACAGTATCTGTCAGAACGAGATGAGAACGTACCCAGAAATGTATCTGGAAGATACCGCACAGTCCCCAATTCCTGGACCGGTGCACCTGAATACAAAACACAAAAGGGATCAGTTTAAAGGAGCAAATCATGTGTGTCTAACTGCAGCTTTCTGCTTATACTTACCGTTGGGTGCAGTTGTTGTGGCAAGGTTTACAGCTGCCCTGACTGTCTGGATATTTAAAGATGGCTCCCTCCTGTCCCATTACACCCTCAGGACACGTGGAGACACAATGTGGGCCATCCTTCAGTCTGGCACAAGCTACACAGTGATTTGCTCCCTGCAGACAAAAAGGGATGCGTAAAAACAGAGAAATGGTTTGAGGCTAGTGTCATTATGGTGTATAGTCATGTTTTTTGTAATGCCGCTAGGTGGCAACAGTAGGCCTATGCCAGTTTTTTCAACTGCCTTGAACTTTTAAGTCTATCATACCGGGCCTGTGCAGGTCTTCTTCCCCTCCTGGACTTTACATTCAGGGTGGCAGGGCATACACTCCCCTGACTGAGTGGCATACTCCCTCTGCTTCCTGCAATCAAGGCAAAAAATTCATTTTCTACTCATTTTCAAAGGCCCAACAATGAATCACTTGGACCAGCTACGTCACAGCAAACATGACTCACATTCTTGATACAATGCACAGGATTTTCCTTAACAATATGTAGACCTATACTAAGTAATCCCTCTCAGTCATCACTTATGACCCACTAGAAGTGGGCGGCAAGGTATTTATCTGCAGAGACCTTGCCATCTACTTGTGTTTTCTTATTTTCTGCGGGGCATGAGCTTGAATCAGTTACATCACTGACTCTATTTGTCTCCTGTGCTCTCTGTCTGTGTCACGGACACAGAGCTGCAGGTCTGCACGTTTGTTTGACAGAGGCAAGGCACACAAAGCAGAGTTGATACAATGAAGCATGCACTTTGGCTCCATTCACACATAATCCAGCAATGTGGCACTTTACAGGGTTGAGCGGTGATGGGTGTGTTTATTTGTACTTTGGAAGGTAAATTCTTTGAAACTATCAGAAAATATCATTGCTCTGATTTAGTGGTTGTTTGTTTTAATGCCGCTGCTCCTTATCATTCACTCTCTAACAAACTGTAACCGAGAATTACTGCATATTACACCTTTAAAGCAAGGAGGCTTTATATTAATAAGAATTTTAATTTTGTGAAAACTGACCCAGTTAAGAACATGCAGTCTGGCACACAGGTTCCTCCTCTCCTGTACTTCTTACAGGAGACACACTGGTTTGGACCAGGACCCCAGCAGCCATTGGAGGAGCACAGGGGGTGACACACATGGCCCTCTTTAACTATAGACACAACCGAAACAGAAAACATGTTTTGAACACAACCATGATCTACCATAGACTCTGGCAAGGTTTAAAATGGTCCACCCCCACTCACCACACTCTTCGTTTGGTCGGTTGTCCTTTATGTCTAAGAGCTTCTGTTGACGTTTCTGTGGACGGGAGCTGCTGCTCAAAATGCGCGTCCAGTTGACGGTGTAATGGTAGCACAGATTTGTGTTTCCTGAGATGTAGACACCACCGTCGTTTATTTTTTGCAGCGAGCGTAACCCCAGGGAGGTCAGAGAATTGATCCTCACCACCAGGAGAGCATAGCCTCTGTAGAACAGTAGGGAGTAAACAAACATTAGAAAGTGTTTGAAAATGTTGTCTTTTTTTTTTAAATATCACAAAATTAAAGTGAACTTTGAAAGCCTTATTTCTGTATCCCTGTGATTTTTTTTTCACCTGGTAGCTTAGGTTTTGCAATTTCAAAAACATGATGTTAAGCATTATTTTTTTAGGTTTACAAATTAAGACAGGAAATACAGTTCTAGTGATCCAGAAACCTAAATATTATTTTGTGTGTCCTGTTGCTTATATGAACTTCTTCTTCTTCTTCTGGATCACATTAATGACAGTATATTCTTGTTTTATTCCTTTTTCTTTGAGAAGTTCACCACTATGATTTATTTCTTTTTTTATAAAGTTTTCAACACAATTTGAATTCAATGATGTCTGAATGTCATGTTTTTCAAATTGCAAAACTTTTCTCCTAGAAAAGAGAAATACTCACCAAACAAATACATGTTTAATCTTCAGCGTAAAATATTGCCATGCAACAGTATCAATTTTGTAATATTTAATTTTTAATAGTATGGACACAGTGATGGAATAAATTAAAACATGTCTATTTGCTTCTACAAACTTTGTTCCAGAAACTTTCACCCAAATACCAATCCATATTCATCAAAAAACAGCATGCAAGAGTATCATGTGAACTCATTAAAGCTGCAGAAGGCAGAAATCTAGAAAAGGGAAAAATAAATACACCAAAATTTGAATATGCACAGCACTCCTCCTGCAGCTCTCCCCTTTACCATCTCTGTTTTAAGTGCCACATTTTGGCTTCACACAGGATTTAAACCCTGGTAAAAGTCCTCTGATTAATCCATTGCACTCCATTATGCTTCTCTAGAAGTTTTCTGCAGTAGTACTACTTTCAGCTGCTCCTTATTTCCAAGGGGGTCACCAAAGCAGAGAGATCCATGTTTGATCCGACACAGATTTTACACCGAAAGCCCTTTCCTCTCATTTACATGTAACGCTTGTCTAAAGCCTTGAAAACAGAGCTCAGAGGAGGTGCAGGAGTCTAGATCTCTCTCAGACCACTTGAATTAAAATGTGCTGAAGGGTCTGCATAATTATTTTTTTTGTCCAAATTATGTCAAAAACATGCTGCCTACCCCAGCTTTAAAGAGTTGTGCCCACCACCAACTTAATCACAGGGCTGAATTAGCCCTGAAAAATTAATACTGAAAAATATTAACACCATTGATTTAGACAGAAAAATTGTAGGTTATAAGATGAGACAGAGAAAGATGAGCACGCGAGTACTGTACCTTTTAGAGGTCACTCCTCTAAACAGGGTAACAATTAGAAATAACAAGGAAATAAAGGGACAAAAATACATTTATATTCATGCCAGCAAAAACTTAGTCTGCACAACAATGCTAGGACAGAGAAGGAAATTAACAACTGCTCACTTGTAAAGTGTTCTGCCTTGAATTGTCTGGAGGTTGGAGAAGACGGACAGGTCAGACATGTTTTCAGGCCACGACTGGATACTGAGGGTGTCTGAAAACAGAGATATTGTTTTTCAGAGGCCTTAACCAGGCTGCAAACACCCTGAGATGGCATCGAAAACAAAAGTAATCTAAATGACAGTTTAAAAAAAAAAAAAAAACAACTCCTGTAACACACCTGTAATCTCCTGCACCGTGTTGAAGATTTTCAGTTTTTCCGGATCAAGGGGTGGTACATTGTTGTAAGCATCACTTTGATCAAAAATTTTAAAAAATTAATAAAAAGGAGAAACATAAAAACAGAGGTATGTTATAAAAAAAATTATATAAAGCACAGACTGACCTAGAAAATCGAAATAAATATTTGCTGCATTTTATGAAAGGAAGATTTTTTTTCTTTTACCCAGCTATTCCCGTCACAAGGAAGTGAAGACTGCCCTGGATCTTAGTGCAGTTTATGAAACTGTCTATGTTACGAGCATCAACCGTTTGTTTGTTTGGATCAGTGCCATGTGTGCCAAAGCAAACTGGGAGAAAGATGAAGAAGACGAGAAAGAAACGGTTAATAACAGTAAAAATGTAAGGTATCTGTAGATAGAGTTTGAACCAGTAGTAGTCATTTACTCTGATGTTGTACCTGCAGTACATCTATTAGTTCCATTTTACACTACTATAATTTACTACTTCATTAAATCTAAATCTATTTGGGTTGTTTTTTTTTTTAAACTCACATACATTTACAGCCATCAGAAAAAGAAACTAAACCTTCTTTCAATTCTAAGGTTTTTACGTATCTGGACATAATTT
>VUQI01038152.1:0-31752 GCA_015106735.1 Paratilapia polleni | reverse complement strand
TGAGCTTTGTGACATGGTGTGTTATCCTGCTGGAAGCAGCCATCAGAAAATGGGTACACTGTGGTCATAAAGGGATGGACATGGTCAGCAACAATACTCAGGTAGGCTATAGCATTTAAAAGACAGTCAGTTGGTAGTAAGGGGCCCAAAGTGTGCCAAGAAAATATTAATCACACCAGTACACCACCAGCACCAGTAACCTGAACCGCTGAAGGCAAAGCAGGATGGGTCCATGCGTTCATGTTATTTATACCCATATGAACTGTAGCCATTCTCCTCTGACCTCTGCCATCAAAAAGGCATTTTCACCCAGAGAGCTGCCGCTCACTGGATATTTTCTCTTTTTTGGACCATTCTCTGTAAACTCTAGAGATGGTTGTGCAGGAAAATCCCAGTAGATCAGCAGTTTCTGAAATACTCAGACCAGCCCGTCTGGCACCAACAACCATGTCACATTCAAAGTCACTTAAATCACCTTTCTTCCTCATTCTAATGCTCAGTTTGAACTTCAGCAGGTCATCTTGACCATGTCTACATCCCTAAATGCATTGAGTTACTGCCGTGTGATTGACTGATTAGATATTTGCGTAAGTGAGCAATTGAACAGGAATACTAATAAACTTTCCTGTGAGAGTAGATGTATTTTCAACTAAAGCTTGTGGCTTTAAGGAGCTGCCATACAGCCATACACATGGGACGAAGTGGACATGACATTGAAACAGAGAAAATAAGATTGAATTGTCTCCTAAGATGGGTTTCAGTAGAAGAGAATGGGAAATGAAGTGAATATTTGCTGACAAGAAACGTCATGTGAGTTTACAGTTCACAGACACAGACACTCCGTATCAGACAATGGAAATGTGTGGAGTCAGTAGTGTCCGACGCTATCCGACGAACAGTTTGGACAGACATAATTCCTGCTTAAAAGTGACTGACCAACTTTAAATATTTGATTGGCAGATAAGCAAGACTAGTCTGAACTTGAAATTTGAGTTTTATCGTAATATCAGTTGCTGGCTTCTAAGAGGCTACCTGGAGTCCCTGGCTGCATCGTTTTAATGTTGATATTATATCTCCTAAGGCTGCTCCCTAGATGAAATGTTTTGATGATTCAGACGAGGGAACTCTTTGTTCACACTGTAGGCCCCAAGCTGCAGTTTGGTGAATTATTTACCCTGGTGCTGATTAATCTTTCAATAATATGAAAATGTGCCAAGGGGTGAGGTTAATAAGGATGCCTGATGTGATCACATTCAACAAGGGGAAACCACTCAGGGGCGGAAAAACCTTTCAATAATTTTGAAAAAAGTACAGTTTAATTTTGACTGCAAAGGTTGCTGTATGATAATTTTCCTATTTAGATTTTCAGCTTGACTGTTAATTCTCGACTTTGTAAACATTATTTACTCATTATTTGAGATCACAATCTCAGGGTCCACTTAACAACAATGCAGCTCCACAATGAGCAAATAAGTTAGCCTTGAAGTGAGATCTGTTTAGGGAAAGATGGCAATTCTGAAGGTCTTTCATCAGAATATGATAATATTATGACTATTTCCTCTGTTTGTGAACACAGAGCAGCAGCTGTGTGCACTGCAGCACTTGCCATGAAAGTTTGGTCATCTGACCCCTGTGAGAGTTGATGCTGGACTGCATGGAGTTGGGGGGGTATGCAAAAATCGAATGTGACATGACCTCAAAAAGTAAAAAAAAACAAAAAACACGTAATTTTGGTTTTATGTAACTTTAACAATGAACTTCAAGGGTCTTTACAGAAATCTTTACAGTTTTTTTTTCTTATGATGCTATCTCTATTTTTCCAAGATGTGTATATTTTTGCTTTTTCACTGCACATCTTATTTTCTTGTTGTTGTTTTGTTTTTTTTGTTTTGTTTTTTACTTTCCCATTGTCTCTGTGGACAGTAAATGGGCCATATTGCACCCTAAGGCCTGAATGTCCCCCTGCTGCAGCCCAGTGTCTACAGAAGAGGAGAGCAGAAATGAAAAAAGAATGGGAGGGGTAACATGAAAGCAAAAGACATAAATATGATTCACACCTCTTATAGAAATGTTCTGATTTAAATGTTCCTAAAAGTTGAGCTCATACATCAGAATGTCATCTCATTATCATATAAAGATGCTGCTGATTTTGATAAAATGAAACAATAACAGCTCAGCATTGGTGACATTGGCCTGTAATTGCAAAGGAGGATGAAAAGGTAGCAGAGGAGTTAAAGCAAGCCGATGTTTGGGGGGGATGGGTGCAGTAGAGTGAAGATACTTTGCCTCTCCCTAGAGCTGTGGAGACAGGGACACAGATGTTGGAGAACAAAAATTCCCCTGAGAGAGTAGGGCAAAATCTCAGCTTTGCACTGTGAGCACAGTTTGTGAGAGCTTGAGTGTCTAATTGGCTGCGTATATTAACATCATTACTTTTGCCCTGCATCCCTGGACATCTGCTGTGAGAATTATGACCCTGGGTGTGCAGATGGGGTGAGACTGTAGGTGTTCTATGTTTTTTTGGGTTTTTTTTTTGTTTGTTTTCAGCATTTTTCCCTTTTAACTTTGCTGTTATTATTTTGAGTAACCCACAGTCAGATTTTCCATTATGTTCTTGACACCATCAGACCCAGATTATGCAACCATGTTGTTTGTTTGTTTATTAGCAAGACCTAAAAAGCTGATTCAGTTTCAGTGTATATGCCCTACATCTGTAGGGTCTATAGATAATTCACATTCTCAAAGATGCATGAAATGTATGCCATTTACAACTTTCTCAGTAGAAACATGTCATTGTTTAAATGAGAAATCCTTATGTTAATACATTTGTAGTATATTATTTTTAGAAAGGATGATGAAGATTTAATAACAGCCTGGTGCTGAATCTGTAAATTGGTTTAATTATATGAGCTATAACGATTTTAAGGATTGTGGGATGAATGTTTTTGTTTTCTTGATTGAATCGTTTTCATGCAAAATATCTGTCTTAATGCATTTCTTTTTCAAATATGTCATTTTATTTGACCTTTTGTGACATCCTGTTCTTCTATTTCTTTGTTTTATATTTCCCTTATTGCTTATCTCAAGGCTGATCATGAGTAAATGTTGCCTCAGTGTTAATTCCAGAAAGATTATGTTACTGTTCGTAGCTCAAGTGTTTGATAGAAGTTACAGATTTGTAGGACACAGAGTTATTCCCTTACCCGTCCTTGAAAAATGACCACTGTCCACTCGCATTAATGTCACTGAAGCCACTTGTTGAACCCTGAGTGCTGTGCCTGGCCTAATAACATTTTTCTGTCGATGCTTGTGATTTTAACACACCATTTGAATGTATGCAAAAATATAAATACCCTTATATGAAATGAAGCTCTCAGGCGACGGCTCATTCTCTGCTATAATTAAATTAAAAAGGGAGCAGAGTTAATCGAGCGGCTCATTATGCGTGAAATCGTGTCTAGTGACGTGGGTCGGAGTGAACTTGTGCATGTGACACGCCACAGCGCAACACAGTGCTGTCATCCAAACTTAGCGGAGCCCCCCGTGAAGCGTCAGAGTGACCTGCTGGCTGACAGATCGAGCCGCACCTCACATTTTCTGCTGCCACTGCTCGATCAGGTGGCCGCTGCTCCAACTTCATCTCTGCGCACTCTCAAGTGCTGACCGAGTGTGCGGATGTGGATTAAAGAGCGGGGTACAACCGTCTGAGGCTGAACACCTGCACGTGGCGGAAGACTGCCTTCTTTTCTTTTACTTGACCTTCATCCTCCCTCAGCTTCACTTCGCACGTCAAACGAGCGCGAACGATGAGCTCCTCTCTTCCCAAAAGCGAGTCGACTACCTCTCTGCTGAGAACATCGGGGCTCCACCGCAGGTCTGCGCACGGGGATCATGGTCCACACGGTCACCGGAGCCACCGCTCTCACCATCATCCTGCCGGAGCTGGAGGCAGCGATGATGGAGCCTGGAGGGAAGACTGCGAGACCAGTGCGCAGAGACCTCTCTGCCAACCAAGGCATGCCGACTCTCGGCATTTAAGTGATCATCACCGGCCGCCGAAAAGTCATACTCACCGGCAGCCGACCCCTTTGGATGATGATGATGGTGGCTACACTCAGGAGGATGTGAGGCACAGGACGAGCCGGCATCAGAAAGAGGACAGCAGGTCCTCAAGATCCAAACACTCTCATCATCACCACCACCACCACGACTCCTCTCGAGGTGAGATGCCTCCTGCTGCGCATCTGCAGGGCGGATCCAGACACGACAGGAGAACCTCACCAACCCCATCTTATCCAAAACACCAGGATGCTGCTGCTTTGTTCTTCGAGCCCAGCGAGAGAGTCGTCACCGGATCATCCTCCAGTCTCAGCTCTGACTCACCTGCGACAAGCGCACCTGTCCGGCCAGCACCCAGTCGCAAACCCAAAAGACTGAATGCAACATCCTCTGAGTATGACTCTAGTCTTCATCCCATAGTGAAATCAGTCTTTGGGCAGGTAAGCAGGGGGGTGAGGAGGACATTTAAACTTCGAAAGTGTTCTAAAAGTTTATTAAAAGCTCAAACTGCGATAACATTATAATTTATAGACTACATTAACCTTCTTTAAATTTTCTGAATGAACTTGTGAGTTATTCTTTTAAGCCTTTCTAATGAAATGAATCAAAAATGTTAACTTAAACAGTGTCCTATTATCATACAGTTGTTAAATCTCTTGTAATGTGCAGCAGCAGCATGAATCAAGAATCCAGAGTCGGTAATCATAGGAAACTTTTTTTTTTTTAAACTTGATTTAAAATAATTTCCATTCAATGGGAAAAAAAAGTTTTCCCTCCCCCACAAAGATTAAAATAGACTCTCTTTGCCCACTTTGCGACCCGTATTGGATTGCACTACTGTATCTTCATGTTCTGTGTAATCAAATGTGTCACATTCAGACCATTTCCTTTCACAGATAAAAAGAAAAACATTAGGATCCAGCAATAGGATTATAAAAATAAACAGGCTTTCAATATGAAAAGACATAAATAAAATAATACTGAATTGATAAAGTAAATATTTCTAATTGAAGATTATCAGATATTCAGCTTTTTAATTTTGGGTTATTGACTGTTATTCCAAAGAGTTGGCTGATTAACTGCAGCATGGCTGCGGCTGATATTCACCAGCAGGTGGAGGTTTCACAGGTGAGATGAAGGTGAGGTAGGACTGACAGTCACCCCTGCTGGGCAGATTAAAAATGAATGCATCTTTTCAGTCCAAATCTGGCTCCTGTATGTATCAGGTATCCATTACTTTCATGCACTCTGTAGTCTTTCATGCATCCCGATATGAATACAGTTACTTTCATTGTGACTGTCACCTGAGTGACGGCAGGGGGATCAACTTTCCACCTGTGTCGAAAATGTTTCAATGATGAGAGCCTGGATGTCACTCACACACACACACACACACACACACACACACACACACACACACACACACACACAGAGAGAGAGAGAGAAGGGTAAGTGAACGTTTATAAAGATATCATTCATAACATTTAAACAATAAGGTGAGTGACCAGTACAGGCTGTATCACTCCATCACCTGTTCACTTACAAATAAACTAGTTTTCTACAGGGTGCCACATTTCTCCTGTTACTCAGACAGATCGGGAAGCTGCACAGTAGATTTTCAACCCCCTCCACCCCCCATCTTTTTCTTGTTTCGTTCAAAAATCCTTCTTCATCTGTTGATGATAAAAAGCTCAAGAGGAGACAATTACCTCCCCGTGTGCTAATGTGTTCTAGAAATAACTCCTCAATCCAGGCCAAAGCTTCAATCAGTCTTAGGGGTTCCAGTGAGGCAAAATCCAAGCAGCGGTGTGCTATATAGAGTCTCCAGAGCTGCTGATGTGTATGGAATAAGGAGATCTGATATTTTCTGCCTAGATCCAGCATGAGATTTTTATTTCTTTTTAATTTCTTGATTCAGGGAACAGTGAGGAAGAATGTAACCTAATTTACAAATAATTTAATTCATATTTTGTAATTGAATCATCAAGTTTCCAAAGTGCCGACTGTTTGTTTTCTGATGGCACTGTGAAGTTCAGTCATATCAGACACAGCTGTCAAAAGTCAAAATGAATTTTTAAGTGGACACAAGTTAGTTGTGCGTCTGTCTGCATCAGCGTTTGTGTGAAAGAGCAAGTGAGTGAATGATGCATGTGTGAGAATGACAGAAAAATGAAGAAAACAGGGAAGGCTTATGCAGGCATGTTTTCTTATTTATTTATTTTTTGCACCTGCTCAGTATCTTACCTAAGCTGTTTCATTTATTTGACAACACAATCATGATAATATGCCCTTAGTACTTCTTAAAGAGGGATGTGGCAGCTTGACACCGGGTCCAGCATGAGGTATTAAACTCTGCAAACTCTTTCTTTTCAAATTTTCTTATGTAACATCAAGATCTGCACACAATCCTTCAGGACTCATTCGCTGCATGTAGAGAAGGCTAAAAATAGCCCTACAAGACCTGATTATGAGAGACTGGAGGAGAGTATGGTGGGTTTTTTTGGTTTTTTTTTTATTTTTTAACTTTTTGTTTTGTCTTGGCAAAAATATTCAGACTTGTGCAAGCATGGTACCTGACTGAGAAAGAAATATTTCTCCAAGCCATCAGTTTAAAATCCACATTTTAATATTCATATGATGATTCACGATGACCACAGAGGCTAGTGTGGTGGTTAGAATAAGGACAAATGTGTTTTGCTGCTTGCATTTTGCAGATTGTTTGTTATACTGTGTAGTGAGGTTGTGATACTATGATTCATTTGGTTTTTAATGCCAAATTTGATGTTAAAGCATCCATTTGCCGTAATTAACTCCTATTATTCCAGTACATTCTGGCTTTTGAACCATTCAGGCTTAAAAGGACACCTTGATTGAGGACACAGCATAAGTACTTTTTGGTCCCAGTAGAAATGTTGTTTCTATTTTAAGAGGCTAACTACAGCTCTCAGTTTGTGTGACCTTGTTTTTCAAACCCTCACAGGAAATGTGGAAATGCAGCAGAGAACTATTACTGAAAGAGGTGTGATAAGAAATTATTATCAAGGAGGATTTCATTAAAAAAAAAAAAAAAAATTAGATGAGAGATGTGTATTGGCCAGCAGAGGGAGCAAGTATCATTTGTACCAGTGGGTTTGAACTGGCAGTGTGTGGGTGAGAGAGAGAGAGAGGGAGGGAGAGTGTGTGTCACATCAGTAAGCCAGGAGAAGTGAAGGGGCAGGGGAAGAAAGTGAAGGCAGCAGGGGAATCGGATAAATGAGGGGGACAAAGAATAAAACAGGAAGAGAGTGCCTTTACTGGCAGACCTGATGATTGTTATATAAGACAAACACTCTTCAGCTCTCACTTCCTTGCTCCCACCTGACAGGTCTAAAGACAATCTGAGGAAAGGTCTTATTACACAGATTAATGCCTCTCTTCCGGTTACTCATCTTGCACTCGCATGCACTCATGTTCCCTCTGTGCAATTCCTTTTCTTCCTTTTCTTTCATCATCTTCCTGTTTTATTTTCCCTGGGTCACCCTGACCTTGGTGATGTCTGAGAGGGGATGAAAAGGGAGAGCGTACAGAAAAAAAAAAACCCCGCCACAAATGAGCAAAATAAGGAAGAAAATTTGGGTGAAAATGTGAGGAAAGAGAGTCATCTTATTCACCACAACACTTCCTTGTATCTAGAACATAACAAGCCATTTTTAGACATATGGTAGGTATTTGTACATCTGTGCTGGCACAGAAGGAGGTAAAATTACTCCTTGGTTAAACCCCCTTTTTTTTTATGAGGATTAAAGCCCATGCACACACATGCACATGCTGCATTATGAAGTATATGTGTGTGTTCTTGTGTGATGATGCTAAATATTTATGTAGATGTGAGGCTGAAAGAGAAAATCAGTGTAAGATTCTGGGAGACAGACTACAAGGGATAAATGAGTCAGAGAAAAAAAAACAGCAAAGGTTTAAATGACATGCAATAAGATGAGACATATGAATAATTTTCCCCTGCTGACACACTAGATGTTTAAGTACACTTGCATACAAGCAGATGTTTGTATGACAAAATACTGACTGTTTTAGCCAATCTGATTTGAATGAATGAATCAGCTGTAGTATAAAAACCGTGACGTCTTAGCCCAAGCACAAGAAGATGACGCAAGTGTGCGTTGCGTGTGTTTTCATTGCCTGGATGTCCTCTGATGACGAACGCACAAACAAACAAAATAAATTTTGTGGTCGTAGTCTGCTTGTCTTTGTAATATTAACTCTGTCACTTTAGAGGAGAATGGCTGATGAACGCGTGAGAGCTTATTATTACATCAGTCACCCTCCTACATTTCTCAGCTCATTTAACACAGTTGATGGCAGTGGATGAAACAGTATTATATTTGACCTCAAATCTTCAATAAATAGCAAAGGAAATTATTAATATTCCTACTCGATTGAGATTCCTGTCAGGTACGTGCAAACAGGCTCTTGACAAATGATTCCCCAATATCCATCTGATACTAATAGTAGCCAAAGTAAACGACATGTTTCTGAGTGAGTAAAGTATTTGAGAGTGAGTATGATGAAGAAGGGAAAAGATACAGCAAAAAGAGAGAGAGAGATGGATCTCATGCCCGTGCACACTGTGGTGAGACATTATGAGAGCTGACGGCTCCTGTGTCTGATGTCTGATGTGTTCTGAAGTTCACAATGAGCCTCCGGTGAGAGGCTGGATGAATCACCCGGAGAGCAACGCAGAGGAGCCGCTCAGATATTGAATGGGAGTTAGATGGGAAGCAACTTGGGCGTGAATGTGTTTATTAGAATAGCAGTGAATAGACAAGGTCGAACAGGAGGGGGAAGCATGGATGCACATCGGTGCTGCAATGAAGTTACCTCGGGAGTGGATGCTGCTGATAGGGAGACAGGGTTTTACTGCATAAAGCTGTTTATTTTAGACAGCGCTGGAAGGAGCACCAAGATCTTTAAGGTCTCTCTTCAGTCAAAAGTGTTTTTTTTTTTTTGGGATACACTAAATCACACTTGGTTGTTTGACCTTCAATGTTCAGATTGATGCATGTGAATTTGACACCAGAAGGCTGTTTTGACATTCATCTGCTGGGGGTTAGGGGGTGTCTTTCTGTGCTCACCTTAAATCTGAGTTTGAAACATCTGATAAAATCAGGGTCCAACACACACACAGCACACAAATGTGAGGAGAAATCTTGAAACCTTCTGCACACCTACTGTGACAATGGCCCATTAGAAGAAAAGGTTATTTCAATTCTGGGGTTTTCAATGTGGGAGTAAAGTGAGGTGCAGTTTTAAGAAATAATTGAGCATTTTATTGTGTACAAAAAACAAATCAGGCACAAATTAATGTTCAAAGCAGAGCGTGTTTAGATATTTTAATTAAGTATCAGTAAGAACATGTATAAATCCTTGATTAAAAGTCCTGCATTAAACAGTACAGAAACACATTTTAAAGTTATGCAATATATATTGTATGTATTATAATAGCTGTTCATAGATAGAGTTGCATTAACTTGGAAGCAGCATTTAAAATAGTAACTGGCTTAATTTTAGGTATTAAAATATAGCAATTGTTATTTTTTATTGCTCCCATATGTAGGGGAGCAAAAGGTACAATATTTACCTCAAATGTGTTGCCTAGTAGAAAAAAATGCTGAACTGCTAATTAGCATACAGTACCATACGATGGTACAGTAAGTAAGTGTACATTTTTCTTCTCACTACTGTTTTTACTGAGGCTCCATATTTAGAAAGCCACATTTTCAGTCATTGTGCCTAACAACAAATGTATGCGTGCATGTGTGTGTGTACGTGTGTGTATGTGTGTGTGTGTGTGTGAGACAGGCTGAGAGAGAGCATTTATTTTCCTGTCTGTGTGTGTTTGCATTTGCACGCGCTGATTTGCATCCTCCAGCGCGGTGGTTCAGAATCCATGTGTCATTTCTTGCACATTTTAGCTTTGATCTGAATCCAAGCCCTTCAAGCTTAACATGACTTTGTGATGCTTCTACGTCTTTGTGTGTATGTGTGTGTGTGAGAGAGAGAGAGAGAGAGAGAGTGTGTGTGTGTGTGTGTGTGTGTGCGTGCATGTTTGGATTAATGTCTCCAGCATCTTGCTCAGGGGAAGGTAATATGCTTGTCCGAACGAGCTTCTTCTGTCACATTCGCATAGATGGTTTAGAACTGTGGGGTGAGCGGGACTTGGGGGAGCAAGTGAGGGGAAAAAAGAGCATGAGACAGACTGACGGACAGAGAGAGAGGAGAGCAAGAGAGCGACAGAGACAGAAAGAGAGAAAGAGAGAGAGAGAGGGTAGAGGGGAGGGAGGGTAGACACAGTAGGAGAGAGGATAGAATGAATAAGCAATCTTGCTTTTTCTACTTCTGGCACTTGCATCTCGCGCTGATCACATGCATGCTTCATCTCCCTTGCACATCTTCATGTTTTTGTGACCCGTCTGTCATTCTTGTTTACATATCTTCTCCTTTGTCTCAGTGTCCCTCCCCCTGTCCAGTGTCCTTGCCTCGAGGTCCTCCCTGCACACTCCTTTCCCTCCTATCCCCGCGTACCTCCTACGATATCCCTGCTCTTCTCCCTGCCTTTTCCTAAATGTCCTCCTTTATTAGTCAATGACCCACTGAACCCTCTTTCGCTTTCTAATCACTCTTATTCCCATGCATGCCTGGAAACACTTGCAAACACACATGCATACACGTGCACCTACATACAGGCTCACTAACACAGCCACGGTTAGAGAGAAAACATAAGACTTGTTTTGTTTTGTTTTTTTTGTTTTTGCAATGGGCAACTCTGTAAAGTCGCTTAAAATTTTCACCAAGAAGGTAAGCTCTGCTCTGAGGTTTTTCATTCTCCTTGAATCCCCTCACTCTTGGTGCATGTTTGTCTAATGGTTTGTCCCCAACCTGACTGATGGCTATTTGACTGGATCTGCTCTGACTGAGCCAGTATACTGTTAGATATTTCACTTTCAGGCTGAGAACTGTGTTTCTTGTTGCTGGAGCCTAGGCACACTGGAGACTAGTGAGAGGATATTTTAAGATAAAAGCTTGTCTCTTGTGTAATTTTAGAGGGGGTTATAGTCTTGATCTTTAAAACTAAATCTGCATCAACATTATAGACATTTTGGGATTTGGGAAATTTCTCTCTTTGCTTATCGATGCATGTATTCACACAGAGGTTTAAGGGGTTGGTCAGTGCTTGTGCTTGACCTGTCGACTGCGTCTGTGAATTAGGATCATGTCACTGAATCTTAAGGTCAGTCAGGCTGCACACCAACTTATCAGCCAGCTGAAGATGCTACCCTGTTGAACCGCACCTGCAGGATGTGATCCGTCAGTGGAAATGTTGCAAACAGGTGTGCTGTTTTAACTATATCAGGTTCTGTTAGCTCACTGGCTCAGAGTCTTTGGGTTTATTAATACATCTAATTTAGGATTACATCTCTCACATATCAGCATATGCTTGAATAGACTCTCAATGTAGCAGGGAGATGGACCCACAAATAGAATTTCCTTCATTGTGGCAGCTGCACATCCTTGAGGAAGAACAATATGACAAGCAACTGTTGATGCCATCTGTGCAAAATGGGTTGGAGTGCTGAAGAAGTTCTTGCTTGACTTCAGCCTTTCTCTCACACTGTTTCAGATTTTTCTTTTGCTCTTATGTGTGTGTGTGTATGTGTGTTTTCTTTTTTTTGTTATATAACTACTAGTGCATGTATTCATAGTACTTTTCTGGCACGATGTAGCCACAGACAGCCCTGCTCCATGCTTCACTTGGTCAGATTACCCACTAGGCATCCGTTCCTGTGGTGAAAACTGTAGGAATGCACGAACAGGCATTAGGACTGGCATGGTAACAGATGGAGTGTGAAGGTCATTTGTAGAGTGCTTAATATTGTGTGTTTGTGCATATTGTACAAGTATGCATATTAATTTTTCATTACATATGCATGCTTATGTCTTGTGCTTACAGTATAAAACATCTGAACATTGTACACATTCATGTCAGAAAGATTTAAAGCAGCAGCAAAATGGTCCCTTGGTAATTCACTGTGATATAATGTCTACTTCACTAGTGTTTAGCTTGAAGTTCCTCTACTGAGTTGGATGTTAGACCGCAGTAATTGAAAACTGAATCAGGAAATGTTAGTGCGTTAAAATTAGTTAATCTCAGCTTGACCAAAATGCACATTAGAATCCATTTTTCTAACAGCAATCTATGAGCTGCGTTGGCCTGCTGCTCTCTATATCGAATATTAATCAGAACAATTTCTGGACCTTAGTTGACTTTATTTGGAGGAAGCCTTTTTCTTTTTTTTTTTAGCCTGTTTTTAATTAACCTGTGGCTCTCTCATTAATTGCAATGACTGATGTGAGAGAACATTTGCCCCCTGGTTGACTGGCTAATTGGTGATTATAATAAATTGGCTGGCTGAACTTCAGTGTCACCTTCAGGAAAATTGTTTTTTAATGTGCACACGCAGAACCAAAAAGCTTGCCACTTATGAGTAACTTTAAGCAACAATCCCAGCAGTAGTCCTGTAGTTGATGTACAGCTCAGCCAGTAGCACTTTAATTTCCCTCATGCCACCTCATACTGAACTAAAAGTACTACTGCTGCTTAGAGATTTGCAATCTATCGTGAGAAAGGGTAAAAACTTTCAGTTAAAAGCACAAATACTCATGTGGATTCTGAAGGATTTTTTTTTAACCAAGGACAAGCTATTAAAAGATTTTATTAGAACTTGTTAGTTCTGGCCATCATTACTATCTGTTAGATAATACTGGACTCCCCATTTTCAGTGCTGAGATTTGGGAGCAGTCATGTGACCACTTTCTAGTAGAGGAAAACTGATGTCAGAGGTCAAATTTGTAAAGGTAAGTGAGGCCAGTGTGTACAGTTTGGGGTGTTGGAGTCAGTGTTTCCCCACATCTCAGCAGTTAGTTATGGTGAATACAGTGCTATCATAACCACTGGAAACAATGGCCAAAACTACAAAAGTAAAACCACATTTTGTATTGAATCAGAATGATCCAGAACAAAATATGTAGATGAGGAGCATGAAAACTAAAAACCACTATTTACATTAGGCTGTGGTTGCTTTGTGACATGAAAAGAGGCTTGCATTTTTGCGCTGCAGTGTTCTGCTGTGCAGGATGGTAATCTACTGGATGGATTTATACGTAGATGGCATCAGTTGCTCTGTCACTATATTTTACACCCTCTTGTCTGTCACTGAGCTTCTCTCCTCTATCATGACTCACCTGACTCCACACTTTCCAATGACTGACAGACATGTGTCTGTCATCTATGATCCTCCTCTGAACCCTCCCTCCCTCCTTCCCATCTCCATGTTGGCTCCTTGTTGAAACAATGCCTCAACAAACTGAGTCACACTTTCTACCCCTGTCTTTGCCTCTTCATCCATATCCGGCTACCTACCGGATGCTTCTTCAGGACCAGAAGAAGAACTACAAAGCAGTGCAATCCTGTGAGGAGGGGGGATCTGGGGGGGCCTATCTTGAGCCACTAGTAGCCCTGGCCCAGAACGGAGCCAACATGCACAACGTACTGGGGCCTGCGTGCATCTTTCTACGCAAGGGCTTCGCTGAGAGCCGGCAGGCTGTACGTAAGTCCAGAAAATATCATGTGCATGCATGCCAAGAGAGATTATAGCACACAATGCAGTACATGCACAATAACCAAATCCCATCATGAATGTGTGTAGCAATGACCTTCTACTGTAATGTCAGCACTTCCTGCATGTGGTGAAGAGTGGTAGAGCTGAGAAGATGGTACAGTATTTTGAGAATATAACAAGTCGAATGCTGAAAGAGTGTTTGAGCGTCTGTTATGCATGACGAACAGAAAAACATGGTGGACATTTGTAGCAGGATGGAAGATTATTGGGACAGGTTATGGGGGCTGCGGAAATGCTCCTCACATGGTGATTATTTCTCTTCATCTGTTTCCAGCAGCTGACAACACGACTCAAGGTCTTGTTATTAAAGCCAAGAGCGAAATCCTCACTGTGGATGACTGTTCTGATGATGAGCTCTCAGATGGGGCTTCTTAAAGGATACAGGGGTTGAGACTGAGTTATTCTAATTCAATGGACTGACACACACAGGATTTATTTTGTATTAACATCTTCCTGTAGTTTCTGCATCTGCACTTTCAGAAATGCAAACAACTTAAGATAAAAACAGACACACACGGCCACTCTGTGGATACAGTAAATGGTTCAGATTCCTCTCTGCACCAACAAACTATATGTTATGTTTCTGCTATTTCACTTTGATCCTAATACCTAATTATAAATAGAAGACTCTCTATGTTTTATTAACTGTGTGAGCCCACTAATAAATTCTTTTTTTTTCTATAGCTGGGTTGAAAACTGAAAACTGCTGGCACCCTGTGGCATTGTAGTTGCCAATTAATTTTTTTTTCAGTGTCATTTTGTGTGAAGGAATGCTGGGAATTGGCCTGATTTTTAAGATATCACCAGTGTTTGGATCCTAACTTTGCAATATGATCCCTCACAGGATCGAGAGTTGAGGCCAGAAGAACTGGATGGTATGTTACATTTAAGAAAAATAAAAAGTGAATTTCATAATATTCTGAAGTCATTTTCATCACATCTTTGTCATGTTCACGCTTAATCTCCATTGGTCTCAGAGCTGCGTGAGGCTTTCAAGGAGTTTGACAAAGATAAAGATGGGTTTATCGGCTGTAAAGACCTGGGGAACTGCATGAGAACGATGGGATACATGCCAACAGAGATGGAGCTAATAGAACTGAGCCAGCAGATCAACATGAATTGTAAGTTCGAAGTGAGCCATTAGGTTTGTTTGTGCAAGAATTCAGTGTCAAATATGCATCAACACTTCCAAGAGGCAGCTTACCCTTCAAATATACCTGCTTTTCCTCTGTCATGTAGTGCTGTTTATCCATCTAGATTGTTTTGGCATGAGTTGCCCAGTTTTGGAAATATTGGCTGTAGATGTCTGTCTTCTCTTTTATGTAATGGAACCAAATGCACTCACTTTGTGGTGAATGTAAAAAACAAAGCAAAGCAAAGAACATGACACTCTGTGTCACCCTGTGTTATCTAACTGCAGGTTTCCTTTTGCACAGATTTCAGGAAATGACCTGGTTACTCAATAAATAAATAAATAAATAAATAAATCCACAAAACCTTCCTTTTGAAAGTTGAAAAGTTTGTTGTAGGATCTATTTTCTTTCTACTTTTCTATCACTGTTCAGATGAAAGAGAGAGGTTCATTAACTGTGTCCCCTTAGGCTGAGCTGGAATGTTATCTAGCTGCAGGTTTCCTTTTGCATAGTGACACTGTGGGCTGGTTTAAGGTGGGTCCACACTGGAGGTGATTTGTTTGTCATGCAATGGTATGTTGCTGATGGTTGGTGCTAGTGGAAGCTTCAGGCTCCGGTTGTCAAGGTAAACCTCTAATGTGTTTACCACCCTGTCATATGTCAGTCAAAAGTATTCTTTGCCTTTACTGGTACACACTTCAATCAAAAAGCTGAGAAAGGGATCCTCCCACTTCTGGTTGCCAGCTGTTATTTCACCCTTAGTCAGCTGAAGTCACTAGTGGCTCTGTTGTGTAGTGATTTACACATTCGCCTAATAAAGGAAAGATCCACGGGTTGATTCTGGGAGGAGACACAAATCCCTTTGGGCTTCATCAGGAAGGGCATCCGGCATTTTAATAAAACCTGCCAAATCAAACATATGGAGCTGCCTGCTGTGGCAAACCGTTATGAATAAGAGCAGCAGTTGGTTGAAGTCACTGAATATCACTGACTTTCTGTGGTAAACCAGCTAAAAGGAAACCGGCAGCTGGATAACATTTAACTTTGGGGTGAACTGTCCCTTTGAAATCGTGTTGAAACAGTGTTGAAATGAAGAGAAAAAGTCCTGTCAGTTTTTGTCTCTAAGGATATGGAGAGGTTAAGTTTTTCTTTTCAATCTGTCCATCAGTGGGAGGACATGTTGACTTTGAGGACTTTGTTGAACTCATGGGGCCCAAACTTCTGGCTGAAACAGCGGACATGATAGGGGTGAAGGAGCTGAGGGATGCATTCAAGGAGGTGAGGAAAGACAGCATTGTGATGTAATAGGTTGAAGTAGTCTGAAATTTTGGGTGAAAGTATATTTACTTTTGGGGTTGCTGGTATAGCTCGCTGGGTTGATCAGGTGACCCATATGCTGTAAGGCTATTGCAGAGACCTGGGTTCAATTCTGCCCCAGGCAGCTTGTCGCATATCTTTCCTCTCTACTCTCAAACTGTCCTGTTATAATAAAGGCTAAAATGTCCTCCCAGATATTTAAAAACAGTATTTATTTCTCACCTTAATACATTAAAGTTTTACCTTTATGGAAGGATGTTTTTACAAGGGATAATGGGAACAGAAACAATAATTTTTAATGTTTTGGATGCTGTGCAAGCTTAGGAATACATGAAAGAAAAGGAAAAAATGTTTTATTGCAATAGTATATTCTTTTGATTCAATCTTGATTAATTTTTTTCTGTTTTAATAATGTGCTTTGTTTCTCATTTTCAGTTTGATACTAATGGTGACGGCGAGATTAGCACAGCTGAACTTAGAGAAGCCATGAAAAAACTTTTAGGACAGCAGGTACAGAGCTGCTGAGAGTTTGCCCTCCTGTCTGTAGCTTTCCATCAATCACTGTCTGTCTCCATTCTGTCTGTCTTCTCTGCTTTGAAACCTTCTGAGCTTGTGTCACAGAAGTTTACACTTTCACCACAACCTGACTTTTCCAGGTTGGACACAGAGAACTGGAGGAAATCGTACGAGACATCGACATCAACGGAGATGGACATGTAGACTTTGAAGGTAAAAAATTCTATGAAGTATGTATGCAGACACAGTATAACCTTTGTTTTTTGTTTTTATGTCGTGTCTGTCTCTCTCAGCCTTCAGTCTATCTCTGAGGCACACGCACTCACACACACACAGATATTTCAAGTATAAGCAAAATCCCACCATGTGTCTGCCTTATATACCAATACCCTGCTGAGAGTGAGGGGAGGGGATGAAGGCAGTAGGTAGATAATCTCCGTGCCAAAGGATTATGTCACCTCATAGACTACCCACAGAGAGAAAGATGCATACTGCAGGATGCCGGGGATGAAAATTTAAGGTTGTTTTGCTGTTCTCAGCAGTGCTACTATACTTAGAGCAACACAATTTCAGGTTCTGGCTGCATTCTAGTAGCACAATCCAAAAAGAATGCATTAGAACACACATGAGATGGGAAAGAGGTTGCTATTATTATAATGAGCCCGAAAAGAAAATAAATGTGAATAATCAGCACCTGATTGTGCATGAGCGCCTCAGTAATTGTTTTAGAGGTAAAAATAAATATGAAGCCAAATACAATGGGGTAAAAAAATAAATAAATAAAAAGTTGAGACGTTCTTCTCATAGAGTAGTGTATGCTTCGGAGGGTATGACCTAGAAGTCTTCACGGGTCTGCTTGAACCCTCAGGTTCAGCTCCATGTTTTAGGATCCTGTAGTATTACCATGCCCAGTGCCTATTTAACATTATGTGCAAGTTCCAAGTGAATCAGAGAAGATCAACCCACCCCGCCCCACCTCCCCTGAATTCACTATTACAAGTCCTGGCTACAGTTGATGACTGCCCAATGATGTGAGAGTGGAACTTTGTATATCACTTTATACTACCATTATTAAACACTGATTTTTTTTTTTTTTTTTTTGCCTTCTACTCATAACAAGCATAACATTGACATAGTGTACATTATATTCTGATCATGTGATCTAATTTTCTACATAGCATTAAATAGCAACTGGTGTGCAGTGAATGGACAGAAATGCATGCAACAGAGAGGCAGAGTTCCAATAAACAAAGGCGAGCCATTTATTTAGGTTGTTGCAAAGTCCCAGAACAAGTCCAAAAGTGAGGCCAACAAAATCCACATGAGACCACAGAGGGAAAACACACAGGGCAGGATAAGAGACGACTAGACAAAGGAAAATGGTAGACAGGACTATTTATACATAGAAGGCTAATCTGGGGAGTGGAAACAGAACACAGGTGACAATGAGACAGGGGGGAAGTAAAACTAAAGGACAAAGGACTACCAAAGTAAAACAATCACACTGAAACAAAGACACACTGAGGATGCATGAACTTAACATAAGGAGAAACATAGAGGGGACTAATAACTCCAGAATAACTAGAACTAAAATATAACAAGAACTAAAGGCTCATAATACTCAGAATAAATGAAAATCAAAACCTACAAGACTTACAACTTTATAGTGCAGCTAGGCACTATAAAGTTATTTATGTCTGTTATTTGGCACTGAGCACCATTTGGAGCTTTACCACTGAAAACAGCTGCCTGCTGCATCTGGTGACGATAGTACTAGAGGTGTGAGACTGGGCCACAACAGTTTTAAACTGTAAGCCTGCAAAGCCAAAACAATGAACTAAAAGACACTTAAGTGCTAAATAGAGCTGTAGGGAGTCCAGTGATCCCCCCCCCCCCCATGTATACATATATATAAATATTCTAAGTAGGGCTTTAACTGTCTTCAGGCTAACATAATTTTAGGTGTCAGTACAAAATATGGGGAAATGTAGTGTTTTTCTTGAATAAACCGATGTGCCATTTCAGTTTAAGTAGAATATTTTCTTTGTTGGCAAATTGGTGGAATTAAAACCCAGTTTATATTATACCAAGTTAATGAAGATGCATGGCTTGGAGCTCAGGTCATGCTCATAGCAGCACACAGTCTCTGGTGATATCATTAAGACCTTTTCTTTTGGAAAGAAATGAAATATATTCACCACTTTGGGGCACATACTACATTTCTAATATTCTGCTGCTACTCAGCAAGCTCAGCAGCTGCTCCAACCGGTATTTCCATAGTGCGAAGATAGCATGATCTTACATGGTTACACTCACTCAGACCAGTGAACAATGAGAACAATCTCTGTTTGTTTTTTTTAATTTTCAGAATTTGTGCGGATGATGTCTCGGTGAGTTCCTGGCAGAGAGCTAAAACACAGCCTGGATTCTCTGCCGGGTTTGGAGGAAAAGGAGAGCGAGTAGCACAGAATACTGATGAATCTTGAACTTCTGAATCTGTCAATGAAGAAGACAGCAAAAACATATCAACCCTGCCCTGAAACTGCCACGCTGAAGCACAAATGCTGACGACTACAGTCAGGAGCAACACTGTTAATAATAATAATAATAACAATACGCTGCTGCTGTTTCCTAGAGCATAAACAAAACCAACGGCTGCATTTCTGACTTTTGCAAAGTATATTTTAAAAACATATTTTCCTTTAATGACAACATTTCTAACGTTGATGTGCTTTTCGACCCAATGGGTGAAGGGTAAAGCTATTTTGCTCACCCACAAAATACATGCCATTATATTGTAATAACTGTAGCAATTAAGAAGAGGCAGCAGTATGCCAGCAAACACCCGAACCTCTACAGCACATTCCTTTTTTTAATGCTGAGGGTATCTTAAGCACAAATACAAATTGCAATACAGACATATGTCATGTGACCCTGTCAAAGCAGTGTGTTTGTGTTTTGTGCATACTGTTGTTTCTTTCCACCTTATGCTGTACATGTGTTATGTCACTGGAGACTATTGTCAAACCCCAATTAAGGCAAGCTGGTATTTGTTTGGTAATTATGTGTTATGTATCACTGATACAGTTCTCATGACTTTAATAACGTTATACCTATTCTACTGTGATATATATAGTATATATACATGTGTGTTGCCACTGTGCATAAGACTGACAGACTCTTTCAACTGCAACTTGCTAATCTTGAAGATAGGCCTTATTTTTTTTATATGTACAGTGTGTTTTGCTAATTCTGAAACACTCTGCAAGTGTATTCAGAATACACAAAACAAATTTTGACAATGAGAAATCATCTACGCCTCACTGTGTAGGTGGGTGATCAACAGGGAGGTAAACTATAGATGGAAAAGGGATTCGGTCAGTGCTTTTTTTTTTTTATCAGCGAGCTTTGATAATTGTTTGTTGGTTTCTTTGTGAGTTTACTGAGTCAACAAAACATTTCTGGAGTAAAAAAAATAAATAAATCACACTTGGTGCAATATTTACACTTGTAATTTTAATACCTCAAAATCAGTCAACCTCACTCATGAACTCCCCCTAGCATACTCATAATACACTATATGGACAAAAGTATTGGGCCACCTACACATTACACCTACATCCCATTCTAAATCCATAGGCATTACTATGAACTTGGTCCGCCCCCTTTGCAGCTATTATGCTTCCACTCTTCTGGGAAGGCTTTCAACAAGATTTTGGAGTGTGTCTGTGGGAATTTTTTCCCATTCGTCCAGAAGAGCATTTTACTCATGATCTCCGTTCTTGTCCATCCCGAAGGTGTTTGACGGGGTTGAGGTCAGGGCTCCGTGCAGGCCAGTCAAGTTCTTCCACATCAAACTCATCCAACAATGCCTTTATGGACCTTGCTTTGGGGCACAGTCATGCTGGAACAGAAAAGGGCCTTCCCCAAAACGTTTGAACAAAGTTGGAAGCATAAAATTGTCCAAAATGTCTTAAGTAAGCTGAAGCATTAAGATTGAGACTGGATGGCTAGGTGATTGATTTTATACATCTGTGGGAATGGGACTGAATGAAACACTTGAAGAGGTGTGGCCCAATACTTTTGTCCATACAGTGTACCAGTTTCATTATCTTCATTATCAATATTTCCAAGGAAGCAGTGGGAGCTTCTTTATGGAAAAAAAGCCAAAGAAAGTTTACAGATATTATTATGTGAGTCTAATCCAGTTTGGTAGGTAGATGCATTATTTTTCCAAAATTTGATGCACTGGATTACCTTTTCAAAAAGGCTGTGAAACGCCCTTTAGTTGTTGGGACAGCTAAGTTATTTGTAGACTGTTCATGAATGGACGTGAGGGTATATGCATGCTATTTAAAAAAAGAAAATCTTACGTTGTGATTTTAATTGTCTTAACTGTGTGAAACTATGCATGCTAATACATGACTGCAATTTGTAGCAGAATCTATAAAAATAAAGATTTTTATTCCAATTTGAGATTAGGGCATGTGTGGGTGTGTGTTTCTTGTACTTGTACAGCACTAACAATGTTGTGGGGATGCTTTCTTTCTTTCTTTCTTTCTTTCTTTCTTTCTAAAGATGAGATATGTGACTGTCAGCAGACCCAGTGATGTCAGTGACACTCTATGCTTGTGCCTACTGACATATTCACATATCACAAAACATTAGTACCAATTGATCACTAGTGCTCAGTTGTACTAGTGCCAAGAAAATATCCCCCACACCATTACACCACCAGCAGCAGCCTGAACTGTTGATACAAGGCAGGACTGATCTATGCTTCCATGTTGAATACACCAAATCAACTTTGATGTATCCCATCAAAGTAACTGAAATAACTGAGCAGAAATCACTTATTTATGCAGCATGCATACAGTATGAGAGGTCAAATGACCATCCCAACGGAGAAAATTAATTTCCTGAAATGCAGCAAAGTCTTTAGGCAAAATTCATTCAAGATGATACATTTCAAATGCACATCAAAAAAGCATTACAAAACATTTCGGGGAGGTTCATGAATAAGCTGTGGAAGTATGGAATGAGGCTTATTACAACAAATGAAGATGAGATGAAATGCAGTTCTGGCATTTGGCAAGTCTTAGTGGAATTATAATCAGAGAGGCTTTTATCAATTCGCTAATTTTGGTTAGTAAGAGCCAAATTGGCTTTTACTAAGCAAAAAACAACACCTCAGGCTGTTGTTACATTGTATGAATTTTTGAAAGTTTTGATATATTGTATAAAGTTGATAAAGCTATTATAAAGACATTGCATATTGAAAGATTTAAAATTCAGACAATAAAATCCAGTTGTTTAAATGCCCCTTAAAAAACCCCATAAAATCGATTTATATAAATGTTTAGTTTAGTGTTCTTATTTTCTTCTCTTTTAATTCATTCTAGTTTCAATTTAATTTCAGGTTAAGCATTTTGGGTTCAGTATATGAATATAATTAAGATTAAATCTGCTCAAAACTGATTTCATGAAATACAAATGAATACAGTATCGTAAGATGTGTTTTCATGTCATCATTTATGTTTTCTATTTTATACAAGCTTGATATACAAAATTTTACACATAAAATTGTTATGTTCCCTTGAATGAGTGAATGACTAAATAAATAAAAAAACAAAAAATAAATGTAAATAGAAGATAGTAGATTTAGATGAGTTAAACATGTAAGAAGTGCAGCACTTCAAGTGTCCTGTAGCCCAGCCTGTGCTTTACTTTGTTTACAGGTTTAATAAATTTGGAAAATTTTGAACTTATGTTCAATACATGAGCCCAAAATTTCACAAAGCCTCCAAATACCGTTGCTGTAGTTGCATCTATCTGACGTCATCTTTCTTTTTGCAATTTGTTTTAGTCCAGTTTGATTTATTTTAACCCGCATTTTAACTATTTTATATTATATCAAGCATTTCTAAATATTCATCAATAGAAAAATATGCAAACAAAGCTGAGGTATTTACTTTTTTACTTGACAAATATCACAATAAAAACTGCACACCACATGATCTTTGCTTCCACGTAACTTTAACTGCAAATACTGTTGTCTGCTTGCTTTGCTATTGCTAGTACCAGCTGGAAATAAGCAATTATAAATAGGCCTATCAGGTATATTATAAATATAGGTGTAATAATGCAGTCTTAATCGTGCTATTTTAAATGCCAATATTTATTAATTTTAGCAACATATTATTTTAAGGTCTTTTTGACACATTTATTCTAACCTAAAGTAAAGTGTGTTTGTCTGCATGAATAGCCATTATTAGTGGGTGCTTTAGAGGTGGGATGGGTTGAGTCATTTTTCTTCTGTCAGGTAGGCTGTCGTTTTTTTGTTGTATGTTCTGTATCACATTTTGCTTATTGTTGCAGTTTAACTTGACACTAAATGATAGTAATTCCTCATAAAATTATTATCTGATTTTCCCGGTGTGAATGCAAAGCTCTAACACATTAACTTTGGGTGTTTTCTGGTCGATCTGCTGTGATTAGATTAATGCCATGTCCAACCCACAGTGCAGTGACAGCAGCCCTCATTGGCCACCTTCTGCCATGATGACTCCGTACAGCTCTGTCTGTCTGTGGTCTGCAGCTACAGCGTACTGCTAATAGGCTGCAAAGAAATCCCTGTTCTTCAGACCCGACTGTCCAGATGGATCACCACCTGTCATCTCAATCCTTCTCGGCACAGCGGTAAATCCAGTGGCCGGTAAGAGCTACTTTTAGTTGCTAATAAACACATTATTTACCTTTTGCTGCTAGTATTAGGTAACATAAACCAAACTAAACTTGTTAATACTCTAACTTACAGGTGTAGGTGGGTAGGGGTTTTAAAAAAAATTGTATGCGTCCTAGATAGTAGGTCTAAGTAAAACTGGTACTTGATTGGTAATTCCAGGTAACTGCAATGATAAATAAGCGTTTTTCCTGTGTGTATCTTAATTAATGCGCATAATGACCACCTAAACTGCCACTAGCTATTATTACTTAACCGCATTTGTGTAACACCTCGGTTACTATCAGTGCTTAAGTACTTTACATCCATTTTTTTTTTTTTTTGCTTGACACAGCAGTGAAAGATGAGATTTATTTTTGTTCTCCTGACCTACTACTTAAAAAAAAAGTGTCACCTTTATTAATAAAACAGAAGTATTCAAGGCACAACATCAAAATAATTTCTGTTTAATTCATCCTGAATTTCCTTTTCTTGACAGAACCACACTTCCCTGTAGGGATGTTCTGAACCCATCCCCAGGCCACAATAACCAACTATCTCTTATATGATGAACTTACAATTACAGAAGGGTCGGTCACTTTATTAGGTATACCTGTTCAACTGCTCGTTAATACAAATATGTAATCAGTTAATCACATGGCAGCAACTCAGTGGATTTAGACATGTAGACGTGGTCAAGACGACCTGCTGAAGTTCAGAAACTGCTGATCTACTGGGATTTTCCCACATAACCATCTCTAAGGTTTACAGAGAATGGTTTGAAAAAGAGAAAATATCCAGTGAGCGGCAGTTGTCTGGGTGAAAATGCCTTGTTGATGCCAGAGGTCAGAGGAGAATGGCCAGACTGCTTCGAGGTGATAGGAAGGCAACAGTAACTCAAACAACCACTTGTTACAACCAAGGTATGCAGAAGAGTTCTGTGAGCGCACAACACGTTGAACCTTGAAACAGAAAGTCTACAGCAGCAGAAGAACACACCAGGTGACACTCCATTCGGGAAACTGAGGCTACAATACACACGGGCTCACCAAAATTGGACAATAGAAGATTGGATAATTGTTGCCTGGTCTGATGAGTCTCGATTTCTGCTGCAACATGCGGATGGTAGGGTCAGAATTTGGCGTAAACAACATGAAAACATGGTTCCATCTGGACTGATCATGTCCATCCCTTAATGACCACAGTGTACCCATCTTCTGATGGCTGCTTCTAGCAGGATAACACACCATGTCACAAAGCTCAAACTGGTTTCTTGAACGTGACAATGAGTTCACTGTACTCAAATGGCCTCCATATTTACCAGATCTCAATTCAACAGAGCTCCTTTGGGATGTGGTGGAATGGGAGATTCACATCATGGATGTGCAGCTGACGGATGTGCAGCAACTGTGTGGTGCTGTCATGTCAATATGAGCCAAAATCTCTGAGAAATGTTTCTAGCACCTTGTTGAATCTGTGCAATTAAAGAAGGTCTGGAGGCAAAAGGGGGTCCAATCTGGTACTAGCAAGGTGTACCTAATAAAAAGTCCAGTGAGTGTATATTCTGGGCTACACTCAAAAGCTGAAACTTTTGTGTAGCCCATCACTCTGCTGTTACTTACTCAAGACCTGAAATGCATTTATTTATTTAAGTACTAGGTTCTGCTGACTAACAGCTAATATTAATGTAATTTAAAGGGTTTGAACTGAGGTCAAATCTTTAGTTCATGTTTAATTATTCTTAAATATATTTCAGTCTCCACAGTAAACAGATAAGCCTTTGCATTATTTTATACTCATATATGTGCAACTATACCAGATTCTAGCCAGCTAACTGGTACGATTAATGTACTGTGGGAACTTGTCACTGAACAACTGTGCATTCACACGCTGATTCTGTTCTTCCAGCATTTGAAGACAGTGGCTGTCAGTCTACAGCTGTGAGCAGCAGCCACTAAGTCATTGTTCAAAGGATAGAAGAACCTTTTGACTTAGACAGGCTTTCAGACAAAAGTCATTGTTGTTCATTTGAAAAATCTGATGTGACTCAAAAGTTTTTTTTTTTTTAAAGAACAAGTCATGTGAAAGGGAACTCCTGGGAGTTCAGTGTGTGGTTGTATCTCTTATCTTGGTATTTTGTGCTGTGTTTGTCAGATGCAGACAATGACTTACACCTGATGTTCCATTCAGCATTGACTTCAGACATAATGGCTTTAAAAGGGGCAGAAGACTTTCCCTAAAGCTGAGTGTTTCGGTGTGGTGCACAGCTTCGTTGTTCTCTGCGGGATAACAACATGGCTCCCTTTACATGGCCTGTTGACAACCTGCTGTGCAGGTGTCTCGGCATCTCCATCTCTGTGTGGTTCACTCTTCTGTTTGTCTTCATCATTGCACCAGCTGTACTTGGAGTCTCTTTTGGTAGCCGCAGCTTCTACTTGAGGACACTTCTCAAGATATTTGAGGTGAGTTTTGTGTCTGTTTGGTGCATAATATCATTAGAAGGGTACAAAAGCAAAATCCTTTAAGTTCATATGTGTCTGACCCAGGGGTTTGCTAAACTATACAATGTAGATTATTTGCATGCTGCTACAGGAACATGCACTGACCCCTGAGATGTTAGTAAGTACATTTGTTCACACTGATTTGAAAAATGCATTACAACAACAAAGGGGACTAAGAGGATGGGATCCCTTTGTTCTTCAGGCTCAGAGGGACTATTAGAAGCACATGTTTCTGCTGTTTCTTCAGGGAGTAAGGCTTTGTGACTCTACCCCAGGGAGTAACAAAGCTTTTTGCAATGGGCCTACTATTTGAAGTGATGCAGATACTGAATGGTATTTGGACAGGAGAAATGTAGTCTCAATTAAAGCTGAACAAACATGCAGGGAGATGTTTGTTAGGTCAGGGGGATTGCAAATTGTTTTTCCAATTTATTGAGGGTTGAAGGACAGTTGCAGCCCAGCTGCTCCACCCTTGGTGTTAGTTTAGCTCTTTCAGTGCTAAAGATGTTTGTAAAGTCTCAACTGACAGCAGTCGGAAGTGGCTGCCTTGTGCAGGTTTCTGTTTGAAGGCAGCAGGTGTTCCTGTAATCAAATCTGCCCCGCCCAGTGACTGCAAACAGGTTCGTAGTCTTTGTGAGTCGACTACATGGCAGGGAATACGATCTGCATACTGTTTGAAAAAAAGGCCTAGACAGAAAACAAATCACCTTCAGAATAGTTTTTTTGCAGTACACAATATTATGCAAGAATACCTAAAAAATCCTTCAGTATAATATAATATTACTTCATCAGTGTCACATGAATTTCTATTTACAGATTACAGCATGATCACCTGGTCTCCAGTCCAAACCTAGACCAGGAGCCACCTCTGTTGTATGATCCACCGAAATACAATTGGAAAAGCATCTACTGTGGTGCACTTCCTGGTTCTGTTACTGTAGATACCTCCTTTGGGATTAGGTGTGTATTGTTCCTCGGGAGACAAGACACTATATCTTTAAAGCAGCCTTAGCATTTTGCACAGCTGGTAAACTGTTAGTTTTGTGGCAGCTTCACTGCATCCAGCAGTTATATACTTGCTTGTGTTGGAGCATATTGACTATCGTACAGTTGTAAGTAGGCTCAATTGGCAGCATCCTTGCTCGGATGTACAGTGGGGTTTAATTTGGAGTACGTGCCATGATCATACTATGATGCTGTAGTGGTTCTTTTAATGTCTTCTCTGAAGGTCTGGTGCAAAGGTCCAGTCCATCAAAATTGTTACCTTTTTTGTTTGAGCTAGTTAGACAGAGAGTAGATGGTTGAAGGTGAAATTGGACCACAATATCGGAATTGTTTCTGCAGTTTGGATATTGTTTTCTCAGCTGCGGGCTTCTGAGGCAAACATGGCTTCCCATCCTTTTCTGCAGCAGAGCTGTAGTCTCCAGGGAACATCTTGCTCTGTTTCATTACTTTGATCATATCTTTGCCTGTGCTGCCCATTTTTTCTTTGACTCTCTGAACTTGAATGCATTTTGGAGCCCTGTAGGGGTGCTTATCTAACTCCGCAACTGCTAGTCAGCAGAAGAATAAATGTAAGGGTACATTGTTCTACCTTTGTAATCTACTTGTCATGTTTTTCTTTTGTTGTTTTTTTTTGTCTTAAATTAGTGGGCAACCTTACGAATGGAGATGAGAGCAAAAGAAAAGAATCAGCAACTCTATAAACCATATACCAATGGTAAACAAATTTTATTTCATATATTTGTCAGTCTTGAATGCTTATTTTACCTGTCTGAGTTTTACCATTAAATCATGCATTTCTTCTCCTTGTCCTCACTGAAGGTATCATAGCCAAAGAACCACCAGTGTCTTTACAGCAGGAGATCCGGGAGCTCCGGGGTTCTGCTGGCTGCCTGCCCTCAAAGCCAGAGTTTGAGATTGCTGACATCTTCTACTTCTGCCGAAGAGGCGTGGAGAGCATTGTGGATGATGAAGTGACCAAGCGCTTTTCAGCCCAGGAACTTGAGAGCTGGAATCTGCTGACCAGGAGCAACTACAACTTTCACCACATAAGTCTGAGACTTACTGTCCTGTGGGGGCTGGGAGTTCTCATCCGCTATGGCATCCTGCTCCCCCTCAGGTCAGAGCAGCACACAGACATTTTCAGCAGTAAGATTTGTCTCATATTATAGAAGCTATGATTGTGATTGGCTGAATGCCCGGTGAGTAAACTATTTGTTCTGTTTTCTGCAGGGTTACTCTTGCAGTCACTGGCATTAGTCTCTTCCTACTCCTGACCACCTTAGTGGGGTTTTTACCTAATGCAGAGTAAGTTTCCATAACACCTAAAGTGTGAAGTGATGTCTCTATAATAAAGGTACAGCACATCACATGTGTTGTGTGCATCAACCTGAAGAGATACAGAGTGAGGTTTGTGGAAATATGCTGTATGTCTTCAGGCTAAGATCCTACCTGAGTGAGAAGGTTCACCTGATGGGTTACCGCATGTGTGTTAGCTCTCTCACAGCAATCATCACCTATCATAACAGGTACTGGACAGTTAATATTTAGCAGCAGTGTCAGCTTCACAGTACCATTCACAAGCATGGCAGCATCACATTGTTTGACAGGAAAACAATTTTGTCTTAATGTTTCCATTTCAAATATTATAGTGACAATAAAATAGTGACTTTTAACTGCAAATAGTGTGTGATTTTCAGCATTTTGTACCATATCCTTGTGTCTTAATTGCAGAGAGAACAAACCAAAGAATGGTGGTATCTGTGTGGCCAATCACACCACACCCGTTGATGTCATAATCTTAGCCAATGATCGCTGCTACTCTTTGGTAGAAAATTTTGTTTCTCTGTGTTTGTGTAAATGTGTTCAGTTTTCATTAGACTGAGTGATTGTATCACATATATCAGCTTTTAGGGTGTTTGAGACGAGTAGATTTTTTGTTTCTGATCTCGTCTCTCAGGTTGGACAGATGCATCGCGGGCTGTTGGGGATGATCCAAAGAGGCATGGTCAGATCCTCCCCTCACATCTGGTTTGAAAGATCAGAAGTCAAAGACAGACACCTAGTGGCCAAGAGGTAATATTGCATCATCTTGGGTTGATGGTGGGGAGGGGGTGAGAAACTGCTTAGACATTTATATAAAAAAGAAAATCCACTTGACTCCTCCTTTTGTCAGTTGCCCCCTGTTTTATAAATGATAAAAGTAAATCAGTTTGGTGGTACTGGGATACGGAGGACCAAAACTGCCAAAAGAGTATATGAATAAAGAAAGAAATCATTCAGTGAATAAATTAATACCATTAAATGCATTAAAATGAATTCTGAAGATAAACAGAAATGTGCATGAACTTATAAAATGTGACGTAGATTAATATTTCTGTTTTGCTTCTATGTTTATTTAGCTTTGTACAATTTGTTTACTTCCCATTTAAAGTTTCATTTTATTTTTTCCATGTTTAAATTTGTATCTTTATTATTTCCCTTTGCATTTTTCAGCCCATTTATTCAACCAATTTCATGTAGAGTTTTTTTTGTTTCTTTTTACATTTCTTTATGCATTTCTGCTTCAGTATGCAACTAAGTGTGCATACTCAAGGATCACAAGAGAAGCACCTTCCTCCAGTCAGGAGACCGCTGGAGAATGCTTAGCTAAATAAAAACTAATAATACTACTAAAAAAGAAATGGTAGGTAGGTACTTTCAGCTGCTCCCTTTTATTCAAGAGGTCACCACAACAGATTGATCTTCATATTTGATTTGGCTCAGATTTTACACTGGATGCCCTTCCTGATGCAACTCTCGCCATTTATCTGGGCTTGGGAGCAGCACTAGATAAATAAATGTTGAAATTTAAATGAGAAAGTAAATAAATAAAAGAACGGTGGATAAATAAAAAGTTAGACTCATGATTTATGCCCCAATTTGTAAATGCATATGGATTTTATTGAGTCATGTTTCAATTTATTTTTTGATTTTGGCAATTTTAGTTCTCCAGAGTATGGATGCATAGTGCATAGTTTAGCTTCTGAAATAGGGATATGGCAGAAAATAGAGAATCAGTGCTATCTCTCCTGTTAGATTGTGGTCAGTATCACTGCTGGCCAAATTCTAATCATTTAGGATTTTCATTTGGCTTAGGAATATTATTGATGTTAACCAGTGAGTTTTATAGCAGGCATGACTGGGTTCATGCAGTACTGTGCAAAAGTCTTGAGCTACCTCTCATTTCTTTATATTTTGCTAGGAAAATGGGAAATAGGTGCAGCAATTTGAAATTTGCAAACATACATGGAAATACAGTATACAAGGCAAAAACACCAGCGTTGGCGTTAAGGACGGGCCTTGGGGGTCCCTGTCCATCCAAAAAGGTCACTGTGCCCCCTCAGCTGAATTCTACTGATACACCCCCACAGCTATTTTGAATTAAGTCAGCCATTTGGTCATGAAAAACACCCACACCCACAGCCGATAAGTTATTGCAGCTCAAGGTCAAGTTAATTATTCGGTTAACAGTAGTTTAGTACTTCTGTAACAATCATGTAACCAGCATGACTGAGGATACTGACTTTGGAGCCTATACAGGTCAGACTTTGGGAAGTACCCCTCCTGTTTCTTTGGCACTAAAAAGAGGTCATTCATCAGCTTGTGCAGCTACACTATATGAACAAAAACATTGGGCCACAGCTGTTAATCTTTGAATTCAGGTGTTTTCAGTCCCATTGCCACAGGGTTATAAAATCAAGCACCTAGCCATGCAATCTGCCTTTACAAACATTTGTGAAAGAATGGGTTGTTCTAAAGAGCTCACTGGTACTGTAATAGGATGCGACCGTTGCAACAAGTCGGTTTGTGAAATTTCTTCTCTCCTAGATATTCCACGATCAGCTGTAAGATGTATTATTGCAAAGTGGAAGCGTTTAGGAACCACAGCAACTCAACCAGATCACGTCAAGTTACAGAGCGGGGTACAGAGGCGCATAGTGTGTAAAAGTCATCAACACTCTGCTGACTCAGTAACTGCAGAGTGTCAAACCTCTGCTTCGGGGAATGGGTTTCCATGGCCATGGCCAAACAGCTCCTGTAGGTGTAATGTGTAGGTGGCCCAGTATAGTTTTGTCCATATAGTGTATTTTAAAGCACAACCTCACTCGAAAATTGCAAAACAAATGGAAATGTGTTGAAGATATTCTGCGCTCATGGTCCACTGTCCCAGTGTGCAGTGAATTCACTGATCCTCTTCTGCACCGAGAGAAAGTGTCTCTCCTATTTGTTTCCTGCTTTGCCTCAATCTAAGGTGGATATTTTTGCACTTGTGTAACTGTGTCTATATTTCTCTGTGAGTGTATACTATACGTGTGTGGTTGCAATTATGCATACCGGTTCATGATGTGATTTAAAGTAGGTTGTTTATGCTTAAATTTGTTGTGTATCCTGTAAAGATGCATAGGTTTATTAATCATGTAGGACTGACTCTTGGAATAGCAAAGTGACTTTGTGCCAAATGTCCCCCTTGTCAAAGTTGGTTGCTCATCCATTTCATATGCACTGGCGCCAATCCTGGTTTGTACAGTTCTAACAAGTTTGAAAGTCAATATTTGGTATGACCACCTTTATTCTTCAACACAGCCTGAACTCTCTTAGGCAAGCTTTATTGTAATTTCTTTAAGTAGTCTTCAGGAATTGTTCTCCAGGCTTCTTGAAGGACATTCAAAGCTCTTCTTTGGATGTTGGCTGCCTTTTGTTCTGTTCTCTGCCAAGATGATCCCACA
>VUQI01038151.1:0-11507 GCA_015106735.1 Paratilapia polleni | reverse complement strand
AAGTTTTAAACGGCTTGGCTCCCACATACCTGGCAGACCTTTTACATATATACACCCAACAAAGGTCTCTCAGATCGGCTGACCAGTCACTCCTCGTTGTCCCCATGTCTAGTTGGAAACACCATGTGGACCGAGCTTTTGCGGTTGTGGCCCCCAAATTATGGAATGAGTTGCCCCTCCATATTAGGCTGGCCCCGACACTTGAGGTTTTTAAATCACGTTTAAAAACACACCTTTTCTCCATGGTATTTCAAGATTAGTACCTGAGTCAGCTTCTAGCCAGTTTGTCAGTTTTCGGTCACTTTTTAGCCCTTTTTTATTATTATTATTGTCTGTTTTCATTTTTATCTTTCCATTTTTTTATTGTTACTTATTTATTTATTTTATCACTTTTTAGCCTTTTTTAAAGACTTTTTAGTTTATTTATTGTAAATTTATTATCTGTTTTCATTTTTACCTTTTCATTTTTTTTATTGTTACTTATTTATTTGTTTTTGTTTTAATATGTGCTTTCATATTTTATTGCTGTCTTTTAACTGGAAAGCACTTTGGTCAATACTGTTGTTTTTAAAGTGCTCTATAAATAAAGTTGGATTGGATTGGATTTGAAAATAATGACAACCCTTACATTTTAACCCCAAATTTTTAAACATATTTTTCTAAAACTAATCATGTAGTTTATATTAACTAAACTTTTAATGGCTAACCCTAGCCAAGTACTTTTTTTTAATGCTCACTAGTTTTTAATGATAATTTTGAGGTGTTTTACATTATTAACACGTTCATGACATATTTAAAATGATACAAATGTCAAGTGCAGGACTTGAAGAGTGGTCATAAACAAGGAGGCTTATTGGATGAAATAAACAAGTTTCAAAAAGACCTTTGAGGGTTCAGACTTGGCTTCTGGGTTCAGGTTAGAATGACTGTCAGACATTTAAATATGGAGGTTAAGATTAGAGTAAAGGGCTAGGAGACATATGGGCAGAATATGGCCTGCAGGCCAGAACTGGGCCATCTGTGGACCATTTCAACTTCCTAAAAGGTAAACTGAACAATCTCTGCAATTGTGTTAATGAGTCTTGAGACAAATGACTGCAGTGACTCTGTGCTGCTATTTAATCAATTCCAACCGAGGGCATTACAAACTTTCTCTGTGATAAACTTCATTACCTTACACATCCTGAGGAATTGATAAACATCTGTCCTCTCTGCAGAGTATTTCAACATCAGACAGGAAGCCTTTGATGATTTTGCAAATAATTAATGTATTCATGTCTAAGACAATTAATTTGTTCACAAAAATAAATATTAGCCAAATCCTTTCCTTTTGTGGCAGAGTTTGGTAGTGAAAAAATAAAGTATGAGTTAGTAGCACAAATGAAAACAGTCTCAAGTGCTACACAAATACAGCTACAGAGCTATGGTTATAATGGTTAACGCTACACAGCTATATGGTTACAAACAGATCACCAGAGACAAGATGTAGGATGAGGGTTAAATTGTTCTCAGTGTTTAGGGTCTTTGATGGGCAGAGACAAATACCATCATATGACAGGAAACCAAAAACTGTTTGGATTACTTGCTGTGAAAAAGTTTTGATCCTAAGTTTAGTGTCCACATTGAAATCTTGGAGAATGATTCTTTCTTGGTGTTTGGTACTGAAAGTTTTTAAAATTTAGCTTAACGATGTGCTACACATCAACAGTGCTAACAAAAAGACATCAAGGTCTAGAATTCTGACTGAATAGTTTTGGGGGCTCAGGTCTATTAAAAAAACAAAAAACAAAAAAAAAACAAGAGAAACCACTGCAGCACCATAAAAAGATGAGAGCCTCATACAATCCACGAGACACCTGGAACCAGAAAAAGATTTGATATGTCACCATTTTATAAGTGGAAATTTGGGGTATGTACAAAGGGTCACAAGTTTAACCTGAAGGGTCAAGAGATGATTAATGGAGAAAGAAAGAGGAAACGATTCTAATATTTAGTTTGGTGAAATATTGTATAATTTGACAGTTAAGGCATCTGAAATGTCAAATGTGTCTTGGGTGAAACTGCTAATAATTTGAGACATTAGGACTCACAAACAGACACTGCTTTTTGGTAAAAAGTTGTGATTTAAAAATGTTGTAATCAACTGGTTTAATAAAACAAAGCATCTTAAATCAAATTAGTAACAGAACTGCTGAATCAAAGTACAAGTAATCTAAACTGCACCCAAGCACAGTAATTTTTACCTCTGCCCTCATATCTGTGGTATTTTCCAGCTTGTTTCACCACCTTTTTCCAACCCTGACAGCGCCACTCTGCCTGCAGGGTCATTTCTGAAATACTGAGGCCACACTTTACTTATTCACTTGCAAAATGAAACTCTTAATGCAGTTTCTAAGCCTCCTCCTCACAGTCAGGAGTGGGTATTAAACCTTAAAGTACTAGTTTGACATTTAGGCCACGTTCAGACCCGCTGTAGCCCTGCAGTGAGATTTAGGACAACAACAATGCAGGGTTGGCACAAAAAAAAAAAAAATTGAACCAAACTTTTGCTGCAGGATCATCGAGCGAGGTGCTGTGTTGATCAGTCACATATATGCTGTATTTCTACCTCGCAGTGTAAATCGTTGCCTCTGTGTTTCCAGAGTTGTAAAATCCTGTTTGAAAAGTCACGGTTGTATTGCTGAAAGAGCCAACAGGGCCCATAGAGCCAAAGAGTCAGTGGGCACACATGTAACGTGTCAAATAAATCAAATACAAAAAGACACAAAAGAAAACAAAAACAGGCCAGCCATCACAAGAAGAGACCAAGACAACTGTGGGGAGGCACAAAAGGGCCGCAAAGAGACTCAAAATGTCACAAAATGACCACACAGTGATGCAACCCAGCTACAAAGAGTGAAATGCAAAATGCTGACACAAAAAACAAGGCAAGGGACCAAGGCAACTACAAAGAGATGCAAAAGGACCACAAAAGAGACAAAAAATGGCAACACAGAGACACAAAACAGCTACAGAAACTGAGACATCTACAAAGAGAGAAAAAATGACAACAAAAATATGCTATCTATCACAAAACAGAGATCAAGACAACAATAAAAATATGTAAAAGGACCACAAAGAGACTTAAAATGGCATTAAAGACTCACAAATTGAAAACGCAGAGATGCAAAACAGCTACAGGGAGTGAAACATGTAAAAAGAAATACAAAGTGACAACAAAAAGTGGCCAACCATCACAAAAAGAGACCACGTGAACTTTGAAGAGACACAAAGAGACTCAAAATGTTACTAGTGACAAAATGACCAAATAGAGATTCAAAACAGCTATAAAGACAGAAACATATGCCACAGGTCTATGTCACACAAACTAAATGACCATTAAAAAAAAACACCAGAAAAGACACAACATGACAAGAGAGCTACAAGAAGACCACAAAGATATAAAAACGAGGCCACTCATGACAAAAAGACAACAAGACAACCATGAAAAGACATAAAAAGACCCCAAAGAGACCCAAAGTGGCATTAAAGAGTCGCAAAATGACAACATGGAGATACAAAATAACAAGAGACACAAAAGTGGACCAGAAAGTTGCCACTATGTTAAATTCCCAGAGCTGTAAAGGCCTCTTTGAGAGTCATGGTTGGATTACTGGATGAGTCCACAGGGCTCAGAGAGCCAAAATGTCACTGGGACCACAATCAAAGGGTCACACATTTCAACTACAAAGAGACGCAAAATGATATTGAAGAGTAAAACCTCCAGAAAATGACAAAATGGCAAGAAAATAACAACAAAACAGACCAACGATCACATAAAGAGACCACTACGATGATGAAGTGATATGTAAGGACCACAAAGAGACACGAAATGACCACACAGAGATGCAAAACATCTAGAGAGACTGAAACATCTACAAGGAGAAACTAAATTACAAGAAAAAAACAAGGCCAACTATTACACAAATAGATCAAGACTACTGTGGGGACACAAAAGGACCACAAAGAGACTCAAAATGTCACACAAACTAAATGACCATAAAGAAAGACACAAAATGACAACAGAGCTACAAGAGGACCACAAAGAGAAGCAGAAATGAGGCCAACCATCATAAAAAGAGAACAAGACAACCGTGAAAAGACATAAAAGAACCACAAAGAGACTCAAAATGGCATTAAAGAGTCACAAAATGACAACATAGACATACAAAACGACAACAGATGCACAAGAGGACCACAAAGTTGCCACTATATTAACTTGACACAACTGTAAAGAGCCAAAGAGTCAGTGGGCACACATGAAAAGTCTCACACATTTCAACTACAAAAAGGCATAAAATGACATTAAAAAGGGGTCAACCATCACAAAAGACAACAAGACAATAACGAAGACACATAAAATGACCACACAGAGACTCAAAATGTCATTAAAAAGGCTTACAATGACCACACTAAAACATGTACAAAAGCACAAAATAATACCAGAAAAACCATCACGAGGAGACCAAGGCAACTATGATGAAAAACAATGAAAGAGACACATATGGTAACAGATAGTAAATGAAGTGACCATATAGAAAAACCAAAAAAGAGACAAAATAACAACAAAGCTACAAAAAGACCATGAAGAGACAAAAAAATGACAAGAGACATACATGGATAATGGCAACACAAACAGGGCAACAATCACACAGACATCAAGATAAATAGTACCACAAAAAGACTCAAAATGAAAATGAAGACATTGAAGTGGTCCACAAATGAACAATATGTCAACAGAGAGAAAAAAAATGTCCACAAATGTGAGAAAATAACCACAAAACAAGTCATAAAACAAAATGTCCCATGAAGATCAATACCCACAGTCACTGTGTACCTGATGAGCCTTTAAATACACCAATGTGATACTTCAACAAAAACCAAAAAGTGTGAAAAAGAGAATTTGTGGTTTTATGTGGGGTTATGTTTGAGCAGGACTATTTCTTGGCGGGAGTCCCAGCAAAGCCCTCGCCAAGAAACAGTCCTGCACATAGCTGCTGCTGCTGCCGGCTGTGGCTTCATATCCACAGTATAAACACTGGTATCAATCTTCTCATCTAACTCTTTTTTGGGAATGTTTTTTGCCCTTTTTCCAAAGTATATCCAAAGGCTTGAATCTATGAGTCTTGCTCAAGGGCACCCCAACATGGTAGGTGGATGAGCACAGGTTCTCAGCAAAAATAAGGACAGGTATGGGCCAGATTTGTCAGAACCGCTATAAATACAGTTTCTTATTCAGTATTTATGCTATCAGTTATTTTATAGAGGGCCACGGCAAATCTTGCCTTCATACAATTACTGCCATTCCTAGTATTAATATTACACTGTCACTAGTATTCGAACTAATTTCTTTGTGTACTTGGTTTGAACACACATCTGATGTTGCACCATAAAATCTAGAAGAAACAGAGCAAATATGTATCTGTTACTACTTGGAAATATATTAGCATTTTTGGCCCCCCAAAAGCAACACATAGTTACCTTGACAGAAATAAACTATTACTGCATCCCTATTTCTGAGAGTGTACTACTTATTTTGATGCACTTTTTAAAAGGTACTTATTGTAAAGTCCTGTGTTTAAAAATAATTTATAGCCCCCCAAAGTGAACTAAAGCAATGAACACACTGTAAAGAAACAGCCTCTATGCCTTTATGTCCAAAACTGCCTGTCTATTGTGTTGAAGAGAACAACTGAAATTGAAATAGGGGTGGGCTGTACTTTTGTGTAATACCAGTTTGTACCACAAGATGGTGCATCGAGTCAATATAAGCCTTATTTAATTAGACAAGTCACTGATAACAATGGTGGCCCAGTAAAAAGCAAAGGGGTAGCTAAAAAGAAATATCACAAGTTAAACAGCAGCATGCATGTGAAAACATCTCAAACATGCCCACTGGTAACATGCTGCCCCCTGGTGGTGAAGGTTTTAGCTAAATTCTTCAGGAAGTAATCACAAAAAGTACCTTTAAGTAATTTTTACTTATGCCCTTCACTAAATCCAAAATGAAATACTATACGGTTAGTCCCATTCTCCCCTGTAGTTTGTGTTTTGTCCTTTTTGTTATTTGTGGTCTCTCTATGCTCCTCTTTTCTCTCTTCTCTTTCCACTCACACTCCAACTAGTCACGCCTGATGGCTGCTCCTTCCTGAGCCTGGTCCTTTCAGAAGGTCTCTTCCTGTTAAAAGGGAGTTCTTCCTCCCCACTGTCACCAACTGCTTGCTCATAGCAGATGGTCAGATCGTTGGGGTGCTCTTGCTAATATTGCAGGGTCCTTACCTTACAATATAAAGTGCTTTAAGATGGCTGTTGTTGTGAACTGGGGATATACAGTATAAATAAAACTGAATTCAATAATATGTAATGCATAGCTATGGACTACAGCAGCTCCAGTTTAACCAACCACAACAGAAAATATATTTTTATTCACTAACACATCAATATTCACATTCCAACAATGTGTAAGATTTTGTTAAATATCCTTGTAATTTACTTCTGTTTAAGTAAGACTTTGATGCATTGCTTTTTTATACATAACAGGGTATGTTTTTTTTTTCACATTAATCCACCAAGGCCGCTTCTTTATTGATACTTGATACTAACAGACCCTGAGATGAGGTTAAAATCTTCTATCGTTGAGCCAACATTAACCACTGACCACTCTTATCTTATCTTATCCACTGTAATATAGACCCCAGCATGCCGAAAATCTCTAAAATTTCTGCACCAAACTCTCACTCTCAAAGTTCGACATTCGCTCCACAGGCGTTGTCCTTGTGTCAGGTTGCGAGGCTGTAAATGATGTTGTAAAAAAGGGAGGAAGAAGCTGTCTCGCTGCTTTTTATCAGGATGGTGCGACAAGGTAATTAGGGAAACATCAGAGGCTCAGGTCAAGAGGTTGCTTTAATCTGCAGCTTTCAGAGAAGAAGATGCCTTATTGCGTCTCCCTCTCTCTCGCTTTCACACACTTTGTATTCTCCGCCATGGCAACACTTCCCACAAAATCCTGTCACATTGATCTTGATTGATTTTTCACACTCCGCTTGTTACAGATATGGATTTATTTTAAGCATAACATTTGTTTTGAGATACAGTGCCAGACTTCAGCTATCATGCCACCATTTCCTTGTATCTACAGCTATATTGTTGATACACTGCTGCAGTGAGTTAATGATTAATCTGGGATGCAGAAGAGTGGCCCAGTTGATTTTTGACCATCACAACAGTATTATAGTCAATATGCTCACATTGTTTTCATACAGAGCACAGAAAAAAGTGTAACACACATGATTTTTTAACACCACAGAAATAAATTATTTTGTGAGTAAACTATTACATTGTGTGGGAGGGCTTTTTATGATGATGCTGTGGGGGGTAAAGTAGGCTACTAACATTTATGTTTAATGGTCTGTAAACTTGATTTCCTCAACTCATCTTCTACCTTTCGCTTCCCCATTCTTCCTCTGCCTCCTGTAACTCATTTTTAAAACTATTTTCTTTATATTGCCCATCAACTACAGCGCTTGCTCCCAAATATGTTTTTTGTCTGATGTATCAACAGACTGTCAAATGAGCTAAATTACCTTCTTCACTGACACTACCCGCTGTTTTCTAAATATGTCAATTGGAATTATATTGTCTGAACATATTCTTCATGCCATTTATTAATCATTGCTTGGTTGCTTTCATTAGGTGTTTGTACAACTACCTTGGAGTGGCAGAAACCATTTCAACCATCTGTCTGTTAGGCAGAAAAAATAATGCAAGCCCTTACTTTTACCTATGTAACTGCTTCCAATACTCTTAGGTAACCATTTGTATGGTTTATTTTAACTATCTGAGATGTTTATCCATTGCTTTGGATATCTGAGCCTTTTAGCTAACTATTTGAATGGTGTATCCCATAAACAGTAGAAAAGGTGGATATAGCTACTGTGATGTCACCCACTGCTTAGTGAAGTCCTGTTATCAAGCCTTAAACTGAGTGTTTTCATGAGCAAGGGGAGGATTTGACTGTGAAACTGAGGACACCGACTCTTATAATGACCACGTTTTACAAAATGAACTTCATGTTTTATTCAGTAAAACCTGAAACTAGCGATTAAGCCCATAATGTTATCAGGAAGGTGTTTACTGAGGTAACAGAGCGAGGGAGTTCACAGGTCATTTTCCCATAGACTGTAACCAGAGGAGTTGCCTCCTGCTGGTCATTAGAAGAATTCAGGTTTAAGGCACTAGCATCTCTTTTTGGACCCGGAAGCTTTGTCCCTCTTTTATACTGTCTATGGTTTATCCATATTTTTATCAACTGAATTGTTTATCCAATTTTAGATATTTGAAGCATTTCACCTATTATTTTTAGCTTTAACTATTTGAACAATGTATCCATTACTCTAAGGCAATTATCTGAATGGTTTATCAGGTTGTCTTAGCTACTGTGGATGCTAGCATGGAAACTATCTAACTAATCAAATTAATCTGATATTGTGTGTTTGCAGCATTATGCATGGTGCAAACCAACATTTACACATTTAGTCAAATTTTTTTCTCTTGTTTAAACAACTAATAACTTATAGTCACCAGGAGCATCACTAAGCTGAACCTTTTTACTTTCCTTTTAGCCTTCTGTTTAAACTGTAAATCCGTTAATTTTTAAGAAATCTGAACAGTTAATGCAATACTTAGCTAACTGTTCAACAGTTTGTTACTTTTAGTTTACATGTGACACTAACTAGGCCTTATTTAACTGTTAAGCCATTACTGTTAGCATTTGAATTTACCTGTTTTAGTTCTTTGAATGTTTTAATCTATTATTTTATTTGGCACACATGGGCAAAATTCAGTCCAGGGGCCAGAGCCGGTCCGTGGACCATCAGGCCCCCAACATCCTAAAAGGAAAACTTAAAACAAATAATAATAAAGAGGCCCACCCACATTTTCTTAAATGTATATGTATATGGGATAAATAAAGTATTTCTTAAATTTAATTATTTCTTTAGCCCACATCTGGGAAATTATTATATTACAGCTGTTGAAGAGATGATGAAATAATAATAATAATAATAATAATAATAATGATAGTAAGTATTACAAAAAATAGTGAAAAACAACAACAACAACAAAAAACTAACTAACAACAAAACACACAAGAGCTGCTGCAACATGTTGCCACTCAGTATGGCGCCATGGTAACAGATATAAATCACAAAATATACCTGATAGCTCGTAATATACCTATTCTCACAAATAAATTATATGTGTGAGAAACAGTGTATATATACAAAAGTGTGTTCATAAATGGTATATATTAGCCTAGCTTTTCTTCATTCAGTGATGCAGGTCTGAACTGTGATGGTATTAACGTTTGAGTTAGCTACACACAGGTCATAACAGAGGATGATTTAACTCATATACATGAATATGACCATTTTCATCATTTGTATCTGTGAATGTTTATTTTATTCATTCACTGATGCAGGCATATACAGTGCTTAACAAATTTATTAGACCACCTGTCATAAAAATGAGAAAGACCATCCAGCATCACAAAGTGCTTTAATGCGGACTCTTTCCTTTTCAGTGAGTTCTCAATGTTTTACCATTTTGAGCAGTGAAGTGAGTGAACAGTGAGTGAAGAATTTCAAACTGAATTCACATTTTTATACCCAAATTTGAGCCGGCACACTGGACTTTTTCTGTTCAGGAATGCAAGAAAATAACAGTAATTTGGCATCTTAATCAAAAAAATGATGTGCTTTACTATTTTTTCAGCTTTTTTGTAAAACAGTAAATTCAAAGGTTTATGGATAACAACAATAATTATATGTTAACATTAAAAATATCATTTCGATACTGGTGGATTAACCATTACAGAAACATAAACAAATTATAAAAAAAAATAACATAAAAAACATAAAACAATTATTTTGGTAATTACCAATACTGTTAATTTTGGGCAGCTGTGGCATAAACCTTACATTGGGAGTCTAAAAAATAAATTTGTTGAGCACTCTATCATAATATAAATGTATTAAGGATTTAAATTGAATGCACAGCAGATTGAAACAGAAAAGTCAACATTGTCTAACAGAAAATTCTTGGTTTCTGGAACAATGATCCAGGCTTATTTTAAAGTAATTTATCACATCTACTGAAATTCATGGATTTTAATATATTTCAGCTCTTTGTGTCCCATGCTTATGTTTGGTTGTTTAGTGTGCAAACCTTTGCTTACTATATGTATCCGAGTCAGTCTGGCCCTCTGACAAATGTTGCCTACCCCTGCTCTAAGGTCACTGTTCGAAAAGTTTATCTGTTATTTTTAATTATTTTAGCTAACTATTTGAATCTTTTGTCTAATAATCTTAGCTAACTGTTTGAACTGTTTAGCTATTACTTTTAGATATTTTAACCTTTTAAGTTTTATTTTTAGCTATAACTATTCAAATAGTTTAATATGCATGTATTACTCTTAACTATTTGAACAGTTTATCCATTTCTTTTAGCTAACTTACTGAAATGGTTTATCTGTCAGGTGTTTTATACATTTAGCTAACTACTGAATTGGTTAACCAGTTACAGTGCCATGAAAAAAAGTATTAGGTAGGTAAAAGTAACACATAAGCTATTAAAGTTACCTAAGAGTGAAGAATAAACCATTCAAATAGCAAATATGTAAATGTGTAGAAACATTGAAATGTCTCAAGTTACAGTGCCGTAAAAAACTGTTTTCCCCCTTCTTGATTTCTAATTTTTTGCATATTTGTCACACTTAAATGTTTCAAATCATTAAACAAATTTTAGTATTAGATAAAAAAAATAACCTGAGTAAATACAAAATGGAGTTTTTAAATGATGATTTCATTTATTAAGGGAAAAAAGATATCCAAACCTACCTGGCCCTCTGTGAAAAAGTTATCGCCCCCTAAACCTAATAACTGGTTGTGCCACCTTTGGCAGCAAGAACTGCAATCAAGTGTTTGCGATAACTGGCAATGAGCCTTTCGCGTGGCTGTGGAGGAATTTTGGCCCACACTTCTTTGCAGAATTGTTTTAATTCAACCACATCGGAGGGTTTTCAAGCATGAACGATCTGTTTAAGGTCATGCCAAAGCATCTCAGTCAGATTTATATCCAGACTTTGACTAGACCACTCCAAAACCTTCATTTTGTTTTTTTTGAGTCATTCAGAGGTGGACTTGCTGGTGTGTTTTGGGTCATTGTCCTGCTGCATATCCCAAGTGCTCTTGAGCTTCAGGGAACAAACTGATGACCAGACATTCTCCTTTAGGATTTTCTGGTAGAGAGCAGAATTCATGGTTCCATCAATTACAGCAAGTCTTCCAGGTGCTGAAGCAGCAAAGCTGCCCCAGACCATCACACTACCACCACCATGTTTGACTGTTGGTATGATGCTCTTTTTATGAAATGCTGTGTTAGTTTTACACCAGATGTAACAGGACTCAAAC
>VUQI01038150.1:0-17219 GCA_015106735.1 Paratilapia polleni | reverse complement strand
ATTCCAAATACAAATATTTTCATTTAGAGCATTTATTTGCAGAAAATGAAAAATGGTCAAAATACCAAAAAAGGTCCAGTGTTTTCAGACCTCAAATAATGCAAAAAAAACCAAGTTCATATTCATTTTTAAACAACACATTACAAATGTTTTAACTTAGGAAGTGTTCAGAAATCAATATTTGGTGGAATAACCCTGATTTGCAATCACAGCTTCCATGCGTCTTGGCATGCTCTCCACCAGTCTTTCACATTGCTGTTGGGTGACTTTATGCCATTCCTGGTGCAAGAATTCAAGCAGCTCAGCTTTGTTTGATGACTTGTGACCATCCATCTTCCTCTTGATCACATTCCAGAGGTTTTCAATGGGGTTCAGGTCTGGAGATTGGGCTGGCCATGACAAGGTCTTGATCTGGTGGTCAAATGACAAGTAAAAATAAGTAAATAATACTAAAAAAAAAAACAGTCATCATTAACTGATGTCTCATCTTTCATGCTAAAGCCAATAAGTATACATAACGTCTCTCTCAGTCTCCCATCCTGCTTTAATATGTTTCACCCTGCTTTATTCTTGAAGCAGAATAAGCAGTGGTGAGGGAAAGGAATTAGGAGCAGTGATGAAAGATTTGGGACGTGCCCTCTGTAAATAGAGCTGATGAACTAATTTTGGAAGTGTCTCCCAGTGGTGCACATTATTTGAATTCCCAGTGATTTTAGATTGTGATATGTATCCATGAGGTAAGCAAAAATATTTTCAGTTTTCTACACTCAAGGTGAAATTTTAAAAAATATTTACAGATGTCATCATAGTAACACGTGGTGACACCTCATAGTAACACCTCAAGTCAAATAGCACATAGTTCCAAGTATGTCAAATGAATTGAAATATTTAAAGAAAAAAAATCTAAGCAAAATACCTCTCGTGGCATTGTTATGTTTGTTTCTGCATTTCACATTGGGATACATTGGGAGAGATCATTTGAACCAATATGGCTTCAGGATATAAGATGATGCATCTAAAATAAATTCAGGCTGACTAAGTAGTGACTCAAGAGACAAAGACGCCTGTATCTCCCAATGTTGTAAAGCTAAACAAAAAGAAAACTGTATTAAAACTAAGCAGGGGGAAGTTTTCTTGTAATTTCTGAGATAATTATCTCATTAATTCAGAAAAACCAGAACAGGTTTCTTTTAAATTAAAAGTTTTCTCTGAATTTCTTTTTGTAGTGAATGCATTACATTTCTAGCATATTATAACATAATACTAATGTATTTGCATATATTTCATATCTACAGCCATGCTGGCACAAAATACTTTAAGGTAAATGCTAATGCCATGCTAATATGGCAATGCCAAAAATTATTCTATAGTGGAACATGAATATTTAATACCATAATTTATGGTAGTTCATCCATGAATCTACAAAATTCCACAGCAATACAATGCATATGCAGAGATTTCATCTAGACCAAAGTGACAGCCCAAAAGTGCCACAGATAGAGCAATGCAAGGTCTTCTCGCCTATTATCACTTTCCTGTCTATTATTAGTATTGTGACAGAGTTCTTTCCATGTAGAACTTTTGCTACGATACTAATAATATAAATACAATGCAGTTTTTTGAAAAAAGAAAGAAAAACAAATTACAGTACCTCCTTACCAACAGCACAACGCTTGCCACCAAGCCACAAATTCATTGCAACGAACATTGCAATGAGCCTTTTTTGTGTTTGTATAATTTTTTTCTTGACTGATGGATCACAATATTGGAAAATTGGCTGATAATGCTTCAGGTTACTGATGTTTATTTTTATTTTTTCATTTAGTCTACATACCTAAGCCACCTTTCCAACAAGGAAATGTAATACAGCAGACATTTAATGGTTATCAGGAAATGGAATAGGCTAAATAAATCACATCTGACATGAAATATTGTAAATGAGTCACATTTATTTTAAACATGATATTTCCCTTCAGGTTAGGGTTTGCTCTCAGGAAAACCAGATTTATTGTGAACTCATTATTTTTTAGTTAGCTCCATCTTCTCAGTCTGTTATCACCGGTTTTACTGCTAACACTGCTGTCTGTCACATTTGTGCCTGCTGATAATTTTTATGGCTGCTGCCAACAAGAGTTCTGAATACAAAAGCTTTAATGAAGTGTCTTGGGCTGAAATCGTTTTAGGTCATGATTCAGTGATGCAGAAGAATGAATTGGGCATATAATTATACAACGAAGTTGTGAACTGGCCCAGAGGGGGGAAAAAAAACAGTCACTGGCTCTGTTCCTGGCTGTTTCTGGTGTGGCTCCATCATTGGTGTGAAGCATTGCAATAAATATTGAGCAAAACTGTCCAATAATGAATGTTTTTTTTTTTTTATGTAGAAACAACAGGCATCCCAATATATTGTAGATAGTTTGTGCACCCCTGACCTCGTGATGTTTAAAGACACTTTGAGATTGAGCTAGATCAATGTATAAAGGCTGAATGTGATATAACGTGCAAGACTTATTTTGAACCTTACCAGAAATATTAAATCCATTTATATCCCAAGGCACTGCTAAGAATATCCCTCTTTCACTTCACTGATGTCTTTTGCACAAATGCAGTAGAAAGTATTACTTGCCTTGGAAGAGGGGACAGAGGAGAGCACCAGTTCAGGATTGTTGAATACAAAAGGGATACCCATTGTGCTGGCTGAGACTTTTCATTATATTACACTTTTTAACATCTGTTATACATCTTCCAGAGCTCTCATAAAATAGTTTGGCTTTTCATAGCTTAACAATACTTGATGAAACATCAGCTAAGTATTTTGATCACACATTCATCTTTTTATGTGGTTGTTAATGCTAGGGTTATCATGCTAATTCAGTATAACCCAAGAGAGGATCAGTCAAAACTGAGCATTAATTGCACTTTATGCAACTTCCGTCAAATTTTGTGGTAAACAAGTGCATTGTTGTTTATGCAATGAGTCATTAATCACAAATGCCATTTAGTTCAAATCTCACAACATTCTCAACCTTTAGTTGAGCTCATTTGCATGTTTAACGCAAGTAATAATTCAATTTGTAATGAGATAATTAATCACAGTTGCCACTGCTCAAATTAATGATTGCCACTGCTTAACAAATAGAACAAAAGCCCTGTGTAGGAACACAGAGTGCCTTTCGAAACAGGGAGTAAACAATAAGTGCTGAGGCCCATCAAATATTTAATTTGGCTGCAAGATTTTTCATATTGTTTTTGCTAAGGCAAAGTATGAAAAATTAGCTACCTATTTTGACAAAAGGTTGCAAATGGAATGGAACAGCCCACCTCTGCAAGAATGGGAAATAAATTCTTATCTAGTATTGCCTGCCTGCTCTCTTTTTTCCAGAGATACAAAGATTTATGCAAACTGTAACAATGCAGAAATAGCCTCTGGCTACTGTTTTGCACTGGGTTTGGTATGTGTGTGTAGGTTTTACGTGTGTGTGTGTGTGTGTGTGTGTGTGCGCGCGCGCACGCACATGCATGAGTGAGTGGGTGCTTGCATGTGTGCATGTGAGTGTAGAACTGAATAAACGAACAATGACAAAAAGAGTTGTGTGAACTGGTTTGTACATCATGTCAGACCCAGGGCTTTCACAACTGCAAAACTTGTAAATCAGGTCTTGGAACACTGAAATCGAAGGGACCTGGGGTTATTTGGTTCTAAAATGCAAACCAATCAGTGAAAGTGCTGCTAGGTATGGTGGAAAACAAAGTCGAGCTTACACAGCATCATCCAATTAATCAATTAAACTCAAAATACAAAAATGTAAATTTGCTGTTCTTCATAAAGTACAAAGGTGTATGTCCACTTCTTGAAAGAAAAGCAGCCATCAACAAATTCATGTAACCATAAAATGTGTAGCAACCCAGTGTTATTTTTAATTATATTTTGAGTCTCAATTTAAAGCTGCCTTAAAACAAATTAACCTGGCAAAAAATTGTAAACATTTATGTTGTCAATTTGGCTCCATTTTTTTTTTTTATATATTGAGGCACATAAAATACTGACAACTTTGATTCTCAAAAATTAGGCTGTGAACCAGTCTCTAACATTCTTGGTCATTAATGATTAAAGTCTACAGATAACTCACAGAATGGAAAGAACTTGTAGTACCTCAGGATCTGATTATCATAAGGCTGCAGGACTTACTTACTTTTCTGTTGTTTTATTTTAATTAAATTTATTTTAAAACATCTTCCTTAAATTGAACATGGACATAATTTCTAGGTTCAACCAAATGACAGAGGGTTTGATGGTCTCAGGATTTTTGGATTTTTGAGTGGTCCTGTTGGCTTCGAAGTGTAATGACCTCCAGCTCGCACTAAAAGGATTGCAGCCAAGTGTAAAGTGGCTGGGATGAGTACCTCCAAGTCCAAAGCCATGGTGTTCAGTCAGAAAAGGCTGTTGCACACTCCAGGTTGCAGATGAGTTGCTGCCTCAAGTGGATGACTTTAAGTAGTGTTCATGAGTCGTGGGGAGAGTGGGAAATGAGACTGACAGATGGATTAGCACAGCATCTGCAGTGATGCAGGCACTGTACCGGTCTGTCATGGTGAACACAGAACTGAGCGTGAAAGCAAAACTATCGATTTACCGGTCGATCTATGTTCCTACCCTCACCTATTGCCACAAACTGTGGATAGTAACTGAAAGTATAAAATCGTTGATAGAAGGAAGGGAAATGAGCTGAAAGTTCTGAACCCATCATCAAAGGGTGAGGAGGTCAGTCATTCAGCAGAGGCTCGGAGTAGTGCTCCTGCTTCAGCTGGCATGTTTTAAGCATCTGATTAGCATGCCTTCTGGGCAACTCCAAGGTGAGGTTTTTCTTGCAGCAGAAGACCCCGGGGCAGATCAAGAAATTTTCTGGGTAGATAAAAATTCACCAAACCTTTATAAATAAGACCCTTATTTTGCATAAAGCATCTACAAACATTTAGCACTATCAGTGCCCTGTAAACATAACTTGTCACACTTATGGATGTAAACAGCATATGTACCAAGATCTCTGCCAACAGAAGAAAGTAGGGAGTTGTTGAGACATGCCACATTATTTTAGTAATTCTTGGTACATTTATGAAAATCATAATAATCCTGGCACTAAGAATGGCTCGTTGCTCACTGTCTTGTCAGCATGAGACATACTACTGTGTGGAAAAGAAATGTGGAACATCTCTTTGTAATGCTGTTTATATTTATATGGGTTTCACATAAACAGCATTTTTATAATATAAAATATATAAGTTGAATATTAAATATAAAGATTTCAGTCTCAGTTTAACATACTGTATATTACTGTAAGTAATTCAGGTAAAGCACCTTGTCATACCATGACAATGTACACTCTATTCTAGACTTGAACTATCCATGCACTGTACAGTATATAACAATGCAGGCACTGTAGAGTAAATATGGTGCTCGATATTGTGAGCCGGGAGTAATTTTTGGACATATCTTAACAATTATAGGCACAAACGTCCATGCATGCAAAACAGTCACTTTTTATGTAAAGCAATGTAAGTTGTCAATGGACTCTTACTGTGAACTGAAGCTGGGAGCAGTGCCAAAGTGTTTTAACACAGCACTTAACATTTCTGTTTTTGCTTCCATCTCTTGAGAACAATGAGTGCACTTGTGGACAGGAATGTCTGACAGTTTTTGTCTTTCTTGGGATTTTCAGTCTCCCAAATCTATAAAGATTTTAGATTATGTTAAAAATACAAACACTGAGATGCTAGCCAGCTAACCTGCTGAATGCAGATTAGTTAGTTGAGACTTGCTTGAATCATCTTGCTGTTGACTGGACTTGCCAATGCCATTTTGTCTTTAACACACCAGCTGCTCTTAACCCAATTAAAGTTTGTTTTAAGAAGGAATATATTATATATTATTATTATTACACTATGTAACACCTTTTTTCCCGTGCATTAAGTGTTTTTTTCCTCATCTCTTATGATACTTATTAAAAAAAAAACACTTATTACGCAGGAACAGGAAAAAAAAATCTGGCAAATGAGCCACAAAACACAGGACCTCTCACGGCTCCTCCTGCGGGTGGTGGGCCCACAAGAAGGTGGATCCAAGAGGCTTGATGGGCTAAGGCCTCGCTACCAAGCACTCGCCAACAAGCCTCTTCCCCAGGGCTGGCTCCAGGTCAGGGTCCTGGTATCCAGCTCAGCCTTAGAGATAGTGTGACAAGCTCGTCCATCCAGGAAGGACTCAGAGTAGAGCTGCTACTCCATTGAAAGGAGCCAGTTGAGGTGATTCAGGCATCTGGCCAGGATGCCTCCTGGGAGCCTCCTAGGTGAGGCATTTAGGACATGTCCAACTGGGATGAGACCTTGAGGCAGATCCAGGACATGTTGGAGAGATTATGTCTCTCAACTGGCTTGGTATATCCTGGAAGAGCTGGTGGCTGGGAAGAGGGAGGCCGGGTTTGCTTAGACTACTATACCCGCAACACAGACCTGGATAATCAGTAAAAAATGGATGGATGGATAGTTTCACATCAGCATCCACCTCATATAACAGACTCATGAAAGACCACCACACACACAAACACAGCATTCATGCTTGCACTGCTGAACACTTTAATACTAAAATGCATGTGAGGAGTAGCTACACTGATCCATAACAAAATAAAACAAAACAGACAGAGACTATTTTTCTCCAGTTTCTCTCCTCTGCTCCTTCTAAAACCAAAGCAGTTAATCTAGAGGAAATACTGTTGCCTAGGGTGAAAGGTTCCTGCATTTCTTCAGATAATCATTTGTATAGTTAACATTCTATACAAAATTAAGTTGGTAGAAGGTAATACAGAGACTCCTCATATGTTGCTGAAAAAATACTTGGCAAGCTATAAACAGTAAAAAAGGATGAAATGAGCACCTGTAGTATCAGATCCGATTTTGATACTTGGCACAAGCATCTATGTGGAGCTTGCATTGTTCTCTCTATTCTCGCGATATTGATCTCAGTAACAATGGGTGGAAAGATCTCAGTTGGCTTTATGACTCAGCAGATTCGTCCTGCAGTTATTCACAGGGTCAAGCCAAGCTCTAGAGAAAGCAAGCTTTTTTTATTGGCAGAAGAGGTGTCTTAATGAACAGTAACTGAAAATTAGAAAGCACATAAAAATTCTTAACACCACAACATCTTTCACTAAGCATGCCACTACTGTTTAACTGGCTAAGAATGGAAATCTACTATGCAGGGACTCACTGACTGGAGGCTTCACCTTGGATGATATCCAATGCTATATTCAGCTGGTTTTTAATTGAACATCGAAGACTACAGCTGTGTGCCAGAAGGTGCTTTGGCTCTCAAGAGTGAAACTGTGAAACAACACAGTAACTACATTTGCAAAAGTCTTCATATATAGGTAGAGGCAAAACTGTTTTGTAAATTAGAGACAATAGCAAGTGCACAATTTAGTGGGGTACTTGCAATATTCCCCTCAAGGACTGACAGGGGAGTGGGTTAGGCAGAACTGAGCCTCGGTTAATCCCTTACCTTCTTAGTTAATATATCAGCCAAGCAATCTATTATAGCACAGCACAAATACAAGGCTGTATAACAGTGGCTATACTGTACCACTCGAAAGCTGGATAAATTTAACAACATTTAAATTCAATTTCATGCAGACATAAATGAAAGTTGGCTTTGGGGTCTGCACATTTGATAAACTAAGGCCCCAGTCACACAGGCCTAGAGACCAACTGACGACTGCCTTGCTAGGGGAAAATGTGTATTCTCCAACCAGTTGGTGAGTGGTTGCGAGAGGTTGCTTGCTGTTGCTCTGTGAAATTGGTCGCAAAAAGTGCTGCACTGAAAACCTCCTTACAATTGTTTTGGTCGCACGCAGACTGCCGTGGTCACACATAGTTTGTATGGAAGACACCAACTTGACAGCAAGCACTTACCAACTACTCGCTGAGTGAAACTGTGAAGAGTGTGATGCAACCACTGCTTTTATCTTCTTTTTTTCTAAATCTTATTTGATATTTAAACTATTAAATGTTTTATTTCTTAGTACAAAATATATTATAGTAATACATCAACACCTCACACACAGTAACACCAGTCCTATGTAACTGTCAGTAACTCTAAAACACAAGTTACATCATAAGAAACTTTTTCTGTTTTCACAGATTATAAATATACTGCTTTTTACATTTTCATAGGAAGTATTTGCAGAAACATTTCCAAAGCCCGACTAAAGCTTTTGATTTTTCTTCCCCAGCAAACAGTGTAGATGTATAATATTTCTGTACAGTTCTAATGAGCATCATTACTCCTGCATTGATGCAGTGCCAAATGAGCTCATTGAATTTTTCAAAAGGCACAGTTATTTAAAGCAAGTGATTTGAACATTAAATCTGCATCAAATATCTTCTTGAGACTCACATCATAGCAATTAAGCATATTTCCCAAGCCCATTAGAAATTAAATGGATAGTGCTAGGGTAGAGGGTGCAGATTAAAAGAGTTCTATAAAGTTAGCGAGGAGGGAATAATGTACTGGCATTCGCTATATTGGTACTCTCTGTTACTGAATCACACAAAGCTGATATGAGAGGATGGCAAACTCATCTGCTTTAGTCTCAGCCTTAACAGATGGTAAGTGTACACAGCATTACTAAAACTGAGTCATTTTTAACCAACAACCTACCAAGATCTTTATCACTGAATGTGGTTGTGAGTGTAGTAATCCCTGCTGAATTCATTTGCTCAGAGCAAACCCCTTTCTTACATCAAACCCCTTTCTTACATCAAACCCCTCCCAAAACACAGCATACAGTCACGTCTATATTTTTTCTCCCAATCTCTGCATCTTTGAGTCACTGGAGGTACATCAGACAGTACCTGTGCTGCAGAATTTAATTTCTTGAGCAGATGCTAAGAAGTGACTGTGTTCTATTAGAGGGAGCACACTGTTCAGGACCATCGCTGCAGTCCAGTGAGCAAGAAATCTTGCCAAGACAAACATGATAAGCTCTGCCTGTCCTGGATCTTGACAGGATGCTGAAATTGTGTGATTGTTACAGCAGTGAAAATCCCCCAGGTGAAAAATACAACACAGCATAGCATCACAGCAGCTAACACTTATTTGGCAGATATAGGTCTAGACATGTCACAACAGCACCACAATACATGGCAGCAGCAAAATTAAAAACATAAAGAAATACAGACTTTTTTTTAAATCCAATTTTGATACACTACATATCCATATACTTGTCTTTGTTGTTTTATGGTATAAGACTTCAAATTCAGCAACTTGAAATTAGTTTTAAAATGGACATTTTATCTTTAGAAAATTTGCTTTTTATGTCAGCTTTTTCTAAGAAGACTTTAAACATCTGTTTTAATATATAGTAACAGCAAGAGCATAAATAGCAACTACGCCCATAAATGCCAGCATGGGACGCTTGATTTGATGTAATCTGAGTTTTAAGTGAAACATCTGGGAGGAGAGCTTAAAAGAGAGAGGATAGTAGAAAACAGATCCCAGTGACAGTTTGACACATGTGTTATCACCTCATATTTTATTCTGGAAGGACATACTGTATTAGGAAAATGATTAAATATAACATCTATCACTCTGACACAGAACTCGAGGAGCGAATTTTTGGTGTGAATGGCTAAAAAGCTCATTTTCACTGTATGTTAGAATGCTGAAATAATCTAAAACAGGGCATCATTAACACCTTCCAAACACCTTTGTACAACACTTAACTTTCTTCCTGCTGAATATCGCCTCTCGCCTCATGACGTCAAAAGAGTGTGAGGAAAAAAATATGCTTCACATGATTATTCTTTCCAAGAGGGAGAGAAACCCAAAGGTAGAAGAGATAGAGGATAGAAATGAACAAACTTAGGGATCAGAAGTACCCTGACCTGATGGTGTTACATTACCAAATACTGCCAGTCTGCAGGGTGCAGACTCGACATGCCCCAGACCCTGTTGAGGAACACATACATGATGCATGTTCGACTCTAACATCGATGTCATTCAGTGATCAGAGTTCGTGAAGCAGTACAATTTCTACAAGCAATTCCAACTCAACACAAGACAACTGACGTACAAATGCTGTGAGGACAAGGCACAGTGTGATAGCTTGAGACAAATGAATTCCAGGAGGCTAACATGCAGCATGCACACAGTCAATTATAACACACACAGTCTTCCCTTTTTTGCGTCTTCTCTTCTTTGAAGGAAATCAACTTAACAAGGCTGTTTTTGGGTGGCATGCTTGCTGCATCACAAGCCATTTCCTAAAGCCAAGCCTGCACTGAACACAGTCTATTCTCGGCCTAACTAGTAGGTAGATCTAATAAACAAAATGTTTCTCAGTTTATAACATGTTTTGCATTATGCTAGGAGCTGTAGGTCATGAGCACAGACTGAACAGCTGTGCTCCTAACACAGGCTGCAGCAACAAGCAGGGAGCACAGTAGAAGCAGAATCAGTGCAACGCTGCAGCTGACCACATCAAAGGCCTCTGCTGTGGGAAGTGAGGGAGAGAGGAAGGGACAGTATGACTCCCACAGCAGTCTCTCTGCAATTTGTGGAGCAAATATTGTAAAGAAGGACTTTCAGCTGGTAAAGTTTACTTTCATGTAGTACGGCTGGAATACAAGTGGGTCAGGAGGTGAGAAACAGGGCTGTAGGTGGTTAGCAGACATTAAAAAAAAAAAACTAAATATAAAAAGCAGTAACAAATTTATGCTCTAAAATACTACAGGGTTCTAAGTCAGCTTATCCCTCCATCTGCACATCCCTTCATCTCAGTAGGGATGCTGAACAGTGTTATTTTTTGTCAAGCTCCCCAGAGCTATGCACAGGACCCATGATAAACAGTATTTGGAAAGAATGGCATTTCATTCAGGTGTCAGATAGTCAGATAGATCAGGGTGGCTGTGGCTCAGGAGGTAGAGCGGGTCGTCTACTAATCGGACGATCTGTGGTTCGATCGCTGGCTCCCTAGTCTGCATGCCAAAGTATCCTTGGGCAAGATACGGAACCCCACATTGCCCCTGATGCATTCATCAGTGTGTGTGTGACTGGGTGAATGTGGCATGTAGTCTAAAGTGCTTTGAGTAATCAAACTGAGTAGAAAAGCCCTATATAAGTACCAGTCCATTTACCATTTTCCCTTCTAATTTGACACTGAAAATATATTTTTTTTTGCAGTTCATTTTTATTAAAATAAATAAGAAAAGACATAGTTTACATCACAGGAGGGTACTGAATGTTAACCAAAATTAAGCCATATTTCCACGCAGGTTGAATTCTTAAATAAGCAGAGGTGACCTTAGGATGAGTGTTCTACTCTGGTACTGCATGTAAGAAGATGCAGTCAAACACCGTTCCCTCGTCAACTGTAACTTTGGTTTTTGCATCTACAGGCTGAATTTTTCACAATGAAGGAAAAATGCATCAGCATTAAAACAGTGTCCATATTTGAAGTTAAACCACATTACTGAATGCCATAAAATCTGGTCAGTTAACTTTCAAATTGTGCAGCACAGATGCTTTAAGAAGATCACAGAAGCTATGACAGCCATAAATCCGAAATAACTTGAGCAAGCAAAAGTTGAGACAAAGAGTTTTCTGCTAGAGGCGGCAAAAAGACTTCTGTAGTGAAACTAAGAACAAAGATACTTTCAGAACAGCCGCATGTAAAGACAAGCAGAACTCTGAAAATTGCACTTGCCAGCATAAGCTGTTATTAAGTGTCCTAGATGTTTTAAAACAGATTTATCAAAGAATATCATCATTTCTTTTAATAACTATCTCAAGATAAACCGAGGCAATTTCCATCAGTATAATGAGCTTGACTTTCTTTTGAAAGGACTTTCTTCCCTCCACTGAGCTACACCTACACCTTGTTTTCTACTTGTATTTAAACTATACTGAGTAACAGTACTGTAATAATTTTTCCAAGAAACAATAATAGCTCTATGGAAACTGACAAGAACACAAGGTATTATTTCAGCTCTGGAGACAGAACACCTCTGGCTTTGTGCTTATATGTTTTTTGACACCAAAATAAATCTCACATTATGTTAGAGATGACTGTGAAGTCATGAAGAGATTAGTGTTGCTTGACTGGTGTGGAAAATACTTTTCAGAAAGTATTGTAGCTAAGCCTGTGATCATCAGGACTATTTAAAGCAAGAGTGTGCCTACTGCAGAGGGAGAATAACCAACAAGGAGTAGATGAGAGGTTTCAGCTGATGTTAGGTGTCATATTACAATCATTTTTTTGCACACAAAACTGCGTGGAACTCTTTTGCTGTATATATATATATAATTAATTTACACTAAGTATATTATTTATTATTTCATCATATGTAACCATCATGTCTCTTTCTTCCTCTCTTACAGATCCCTCAGGTGAGCTATGCCTCCACAGCTCCAGAGCTGAGTGATAACACCCGCTACGACTTTTTTTCCCGTGTGGTGCCGCCAGACACATACCAGGCACAGGCGATGGTGGACATTGTCAAAGCTATGCGCTGGAACTATGTCTCTACTGTAGCTTCAGAGGGAAACTACGGAGAAAGTGGGGTTGATGCATTTATTCAGAAGTCTCGAGAGGACGGTAAGTCCTTCTTCAAACATTTCCACAAGCATCCCAGAGTATTTAATGTGATGTTAAAGTGGGTCTCACTTTCTGAATCTCATTTTGTCAACCACCAAAAATGTTTCCCTTTGAGTGAACAAGAAATTCAGCCTCTCAAATATGAATTTTTAAACAGCATCCTATTTAAAAACTAAAAAAAACAGCTGACTATAAAAACTGATTTTAAAGACATGAGCATTTTCACATGGAAGCTGGTTTTGTTGCTCTTGCATTATTCTTTGCATTCTATGTTACTGAGAGATATAATTTTTCCTGTTACTTTATTATTCATAAAACAGGCTAAGGCTGCACGTGGTTATTTCTTTCTTTTTAATGATTGAGTGCAGTACTAATTTATTAGAAAATACTGTAGCTTCAAATTTCTTGTTTTGGGTTTACCACTAACTAATTGTTCAATATATCTAAAGCAGAGATGGTAGGCTATGACTAATGTTGAAACTTTGCAACTGTTATCTCCAGGGAATGCTATGAGCTACTCAGGTGTGCAGTCGATGGACTGAGGGAATTGATTTTGATTATCAAATTCTGAGAATGAGCAACAGAGTGACAGTGAAGCTGCAGAGCTAGTCTGACGCATAAGGAGATGGCATTGCACAGTGCTGGGAATACAGTCAGTTTGGTGCAGGAGGCTGCCGGCACACAGTCAGTCTGACCCCTGACCTTTTTCTGTAGCAGAATGTAATCACTACAGACATGTCCAGTACTCTCTGTGCCTCTGCGTCCCTTTCGTTTCTGCCAGATCCAAGCTGCTGCCTATCATCAGTCATCCTGGAAAGTCACCAGCAGCAGAGCCCCCCTGAGTGTCCAGCTCAGCTGCCTCTTTGAACAGTCCATACAAAGGGGAATCAAAACCAAAGGGAGATTTAAACTTTTGCTCATTTTTAGAAAAATAGCTTTTTCCCCCCACACGCTTTGAATTATGTGTTTAATGCTGTTTAACACTAACCATGTACATACACTGTATGGGCTTAAAAAACCTTTTAAATCTTAAATCTGTAATATATGTCATGTGCAATGAAAGTCTGGATATATTGATGGATATTTAATAATGTTGAAGTAAATTTTGGGAATCCATGGTCCATAGTTATATCCTTGTCATCAAAATGATAGCCTTCTGAACTCTGATCCTATTTCCAATGTGGCCATATTTTCAGTGCTCCAGTGTAATCTTGTTTTGCCTCATTCAATTTAACAAGTCTTTTAGGAATATTGGCTAATATAACACTTCAAGTGGAACCTGAATCACATGGTATGGGCACGCATTCTCTTTCTCAGAGGGAAACGACAGCTCTGTCAATCGACATCCTATCAAAACTGTCTTTCCACTTCTTCAAGTTTCATTCTATACGTTTTTCATTGGTAGGATTGCTGCGAAGCAACAATCCCACTATATGTTGCATACGTTCCGAATGTTTAGCACCTAACTAGTCCTGCGCTGCTTGTCATAGAAATGTCGTTCAAACACTGAGACAGCTGGCTCATTTTTGTGATGCACTTCCATGATAGAAGACAGGCCATACCAGTTGAAGAGACTTCACACAGTAATGAATGCTGTAATTAGTGGCCGTAAGTGGACAGATTTCACCTGCACTGCTAATATGATGTTATTATCATAACACTTGTCTGGTTCTTTATTTTTATTTAGGCCTATAGTTCTAACTTTTTCAATAAACTGATATTCAAGTTTTATTATATATATTTAGAGCATCATTCTATCTATTCACCTATATGCATTCATTTTTACTCTTATGTAAATGGGATGTAAATTCTTTCATTCTTATCCTTGCCTACTTTGATGTCACAATTGTCACTTGACGTGACTAAAGACACGTCAGGTAAAAGATACTGTATAAAAAGATGAGGTGTCTAGTTTTGAATGTCTCAGCAAAGAATGTCAGACATCTGTATTTGGAGACATCATTTGTGGCTCCAAAAAGCCATTTGTGCTACTGTATTTGCTGAAGAAACTCAAGGGGGGCAACACCTTCTAAAATTCCTCTGTTATTTGATTTAACCACCTAAAAGACAGCAGGTGACAAAAACTGTCAACCGCGCAAACAACATCAATGTTTAGAGACGAACACTGCTCTTTTCACTGACTCCAAATTGTAAACAAAAATATAGACAAAACAGCTGTCAAGTCAGCCCATCTGTAACTCTTTTAAATCTGACTGGAGCAAAACATTTTTCATGTCTGCTTTCCATATGCTGAAGAATCGTCTGAATTGCCCTTTCCTCCGATTCAGACATTGACTGATTGTGTGAGAGACAGAGAGAGAGGAGAAGCAGGTAGATCTGTCAAAATCAAATCCACAGGTATTTGGTTGCTAAATGGGCTCTGCAGTTGTCTGCTCACATAATAAAACAGCCAGATCAGAACTGGCCAAATGTTCTGTCTCATTAAACAGCCAAAGGCCATACTGAGCAACAGTCTCCCCTGCCTAATGTCACAGTGGCCCTTCGCCGTGCTGTTTTGTATTGAGAGAATGCAGCTTTAGCACTAAAATTTGTGTATGCGGAAGCAGCAATAATGTAGTCTCACTGAATAAAAATAACAAATTTGCATTTACTGGGTGTAAACTATGCAAATTATGTTTTCTTTACTCAGTTTAAACAACAAACTCTCTCTATATAAAACAATGACAACAGTATAATAGGTTTACATTTTTGTACACAGAATTTGGGCACAATTCATATTTGTGCTCAGTACTTTTTTGTCTTTGAGATCAGTACTAACTGTTTTATTTTAGTCATGATGCTGACAAGAAACAGTGTTAACCCTCAAACTGTATGATGGTATAAGGTCCTCTTGTACACACTGCAGATGCTCTTTCTGTGGTGTTATATCTCTGCTGAGTCCCGAGTAAGTTTCAAGCTCATAAATGGATATTAATAATTTTTCTCTACCAGTACCCTGCTGTTTTATGTTTCTGTTTAAGACTAGCCTGAGGACAACTGTAAAATGTCCCACCATAATGCGACAAAAAGTAGTCTGGCCATTTAGATATCCACCAAGTTTTACTATATGTTTGTTTGCTTGCAAGCAAGACAGAACTGAACAAATGCATTGTTATTTGGTATTCAAAAGACTACAGGTCCAGGGATTACTCGTCTGTGTGTGTGTGTGTGTGTGTCTGTGTGTGTTTTTATGTGGATTGATCTTGCAGAGTTGGGAGCGGCGCCCTAGGTGGCGAAGTGTTGTGTTAGATGTTTGATAACACAAAGTCCTGCTGGTAAAATAATCTGATATCATTTGATCCAAGATCACTGAGCTTTCAAGTGGAAACCGAATTAAACTGAAGACTTCACATAGCATTTGATCAGACTGGCTGGACTTATTGGTACTATGGAGTGGAAACAGTTTGACACAGGGGCAGTCAATATCTCAGAGGATGTTGCAAATAACCTTTACTGTTTCTGTGAGTCCAAGCATGAACTACAAGTCGGTGAAAACTATTAAGGCATGCCCATTCTGGGGGGAATGGGCATGCTTTTTACCAGACCTTGTCCTTTGTACAGTGAGTCTAGAACTGAGTTAAGATGGGCTGAAATGTTTCTTGGGGTGGCCGAGTGTTTAGTGCACATATCAGATAAGTGCTGCATGTTATTCCCCTGTTTTCTCTTCCTCATTTCCCATCATTCTGGCCACATTCACTATCATAATAAAGACAAAAATGCTAAAAAATAAAGAAATAAATAAATAAAAGTTACTTTAATAGCAGTGCTTTGAAAACATGTACTGACAGTTCATATCCTTTAAACGCAGCATACCTACTACATTTACTGTTCTATAATTTAAACTTTTAAAAAAAAAATTTAAATCATGGGTGTTTCTCTGTGCTTTCTGGGGTCCATTTAATTTCAATCTACAATTAAATTAAATTAATTAATGAATTAATTAATTATATAGCGCCAAATCACAACAACAGTCGCCACAAGGCGCTTTATATTTTAGGGTAAAGACCCTACAATATTAGACAGAAAACCCCAACAGTTAGACGACCCCCTATGAGCAAGCAAATGGTAACACTGGGAAGGAAAAACTCCCTTTTAACAGGAAGAAACCTCCGGCAGAACCAGGCTCAGGGAGGGGCAGCCGTGACCAGTTGGGGGTGAGGGGAAACAGAAGGGAGCAGAGGGAGACAGGACAAAAGACACACTATGGGAGAGAGAAAGAGTTAATAATAACTAATGATTAAATGCAAATGGTGTATAAACACATGGAGAGTGAAAGGAAGTGAGGAAGAGGAAGTGCTCAGTGCATCATGGGAAGCCCCCAGCATCCTAAGCCTATTGCAGCATAACTAAGGGATGGTTCAGGGTCACCTGATCCAGCCCTAACTATAAACTCTATCAAAAAGGAAAGTTTTAAGCCTAATCTTAAAAGTAGAGAGGGTGTCTGTCTCCCGAATCCAAACTGGGAGCTGGTTCCATAGGAGAGGGGCCTGAAAGCTGAAGGCTCTGCCTCCCATTCTACTTTTAAATACCCTAGGAACCACAAGTAAGCCTGCAGTCTGAGAGCAAAGTGGTCTA